>PVIR01002273.1:0-106492 GCA_004026965.1 Petromus typicus | reverse complement strand
TTGGATTTCATTCTCTGGTCATACTGCCCTGCTGACCACTCACCTCCAGTTTGCCAACTGGGGGACGCTTTGCCCCTCACTTCTCACACAGAAAGCAGGAGACACGACTGGAGGATTCAAGCCCAGCTGGAGAGCGGGCCTCCTCCCTCTCAGACTCGTATTTGAGTTTGGATAAATCCGTGGTCTGCAGCAAAGCTTTCACCCCTCTCAGCCCAAACCCCACTTCCACGGCCTCTTTTCCAGTTGAATTAGCTGTACTATTCTTTTGATGAAAAAAGTACTGGCTTTATTTCTGGTGCCAACAGTTCCTCCATCTTGCATCACCCTTTGCAGTTTCAGTGGCTGCTGCCTCTCCTGAAACAGCCCTCGCCCTATTTTCCTGCCTCCATGATGCTGGGTTTGGAGGGAACCCAGTCAATGTAGGGTGTCTAGGAGGCCTCTCTCTCTCTCTCTCTCTCTCTCACCTTCTCCTTTTCTTCTTGGTGCCCATCCCTCCTACCTCTCTGACTCTCTCTGTGTCTCTGTCTCTGTGTCTCGACTCCTTTTACTTACTCTCCCTTCCTTTCCTGGAGAGAGAATCCACACTAGCTTAAACATGAAAACTTGGTGAGATGAAAAGACCCCAATAGGATCCAGAGTGGCGACTCGCTGCATTCTGATCAACCCCACTGTGCTAGCCTGGACTTAGTTATTTTTCTCCCCAGGAACCATTAATCCATAGTTTCCTCAAATCTGAACTCCAGCATGAGTCCCAGGGATCTGTGGTCAGGGGAGGCAACGAGAGAGGGGTCCGTCGTCGAGTGAATTAGGAACATCACCGCATGTTCTGCAGGGAGTTCTTGGGGAACCACAACACACGCTGGGAAATGGGAGGCACTGAGAAGGTCTGCAGTCACTAACTGCACTAGATGTGGTTTCCTCTCAAGATTTCCAAACTTATGCACTTTTTCACGTGATGCACAGAACTGATTTACTCAGGGTTATTAGCTCCTTTTCACAACCTAAGAGTCTCTCTCTCCCATCCTCCTTTCTTTGTCAGTTGAAACACTACTATTTAAAAAAAAGATCCTTGCTATGTTCTGATTTGAGTGTACCAAGTTCCTGAGGAGAAATTACCTTGTCCCTGTGAGGCCCCCAGGAGAGTGTGAGAGTTTGAATCATCGCAATCGTCTCCCCTTCAAGGTTTCCATCTGCTTTGTTCTCTCTGCGCCATTTCTATGAACCACGGAGGTTGTTGTGCAACAGACCCAAGTTCGAATCCCAGTTCCCTCTCCTGCTGACTAAGCTTCCCCTCCAAGACTCTGGGGCGCAGCCTATTTGCTTGTGTAACAGGATAGTGGCACCTGCCGCTCCTGATCATGCAAGAATTCATCACAATAATACAAACTAAGTGGAGCCCCTGGGAGATGCCTGGTATGCTGTGGGTTGGTGTGTTTATTGAGGTAAACCTCATATCATAAAATTCACCATTTTAAACTATACAGATTGATAGCATTTACTGTTCTACAATGTCCTTGTGTAGCCACTGTCTCTATCTAGTTCCGAGACAATTTTCTGCCTCAAAAGGAGAGCTCCGGAACACGATGCAGCCAGTTACCACTCCCCACCCCGCCCCCGCCCCAGCAGCTGCTAGTCTGCTTCCTGTGTCTGTAAATACATGTATCCCAGGAGTTTCATATGAATGGAGTAGCACCACGTGTGGCCTGGAGTGTCCGTCCTCTTCTCCTCGGCTTAATGTCTTCAGTGTTCACAAATCAGTGTCTTGCCTTTTAGTGGCTTAGTACTACTCCACTGTGTGGATGGGCTGCACGTTTATTTGTGCTTGTGTCCCCAGTGTGTTACCTAACAGCATTCTGCAAGGTCTTCTTTTTCCTCCCGTGGATAGAAGGTGAAGTTTTACTTACAGAATTATTTTCATAAGATGGTGCTCACAAGGGCCTCAGAGAGGTAGAGAGGCTTCCATATCCAAGTAGGTGAGGATCAGGGTTAGTTTCTTATCACTATAAAAAAGTAATCTGAGAATAACTTACTTCATTGCTGGGACATTGTATCCAACATCAGCTACTGAGAAGAGGGAGGTTTATTTTGGCTTACAGTTTCGCATGTTCTCAGCCTATGTCCAGCAGGCTACACAGAAGCTGCATGGGGGGAGGAACTGAGCAGAAACTGGAATCCGGGGGATCAGGCAGCAGAAGAGAAGGGAGGGGCCGTGAAGGGAGACATAGCCCCAGGCTCCGCCTCCTGGAACAGGCCACACCTCCCAACTGTGTCCAGAGAGAAGCTCCTCTGGGGACCCTGGGACCCTCTCCATCTGAACCACAGCAAATACAGAGGCTCAGCGCTAAGGCTGTGCCTCTCCTTCCAAGTGCTCGCCCCAGCTGGTGCTTTCTGTCCCTCTTGCTGCTTCTTTTATTGAAGGTGTCTGCCTCTGGCCAGGCTGTGGGCAAAATGAGCACCAGAACCATGGGGGATTTTGTTTACTAGTGGAGCCTCAAGTTCTTGGGCCAGGTCCTCCCTGAGTGCCCCATTGGTCCATTCATCCATCCTTCCATCCATCTATCCATCCATCCATCATCCATCCCTCCATCTTTCCTTCTGTCTGTCCCATCTGTCCATCCATCCATCCATCCATCCATCCTTCAATTCTTTCATCTGTCCATCATTTCACCTGGAATCTGACAGCTTCAGTATCCAGCCTCGGCCTTGCTAGTTTGCCAGACTTCCTTCTCAGTATTGTGGGGACCAAAGTAAAGTTGTACTGGACACTTGGAGAAAGAACAAGGCAGATTTTACTAGCACTGTTGCACCAGAGAAGAGTGCCTTTAGCAGCAATCTGAGCTCAGCTCTGAATACAGCCAGGACAGCTGAGGATTTATGGCCAGTGGGCAGGGGGAGGGAATCAGTGGATGGAAAATTACTAAGAGGAGAATTTTTAATAGCACATATTAGTTATACAGAATAATGGGTTTCATTTTGGCATATTCCTACATGAGGAGAGCAAGAGGAACTTGATTAGATATCAGGGGTGGAAGGGATTTTTGCTAAAGTGAATTAGCAGGATTCTTTGCTAAGCCCGGGCTTGGCAGGCCAAGCAGACATGACAAAAAAGAGGATTCTCCTTTCCCCAGGAACCTGCCTGGGGAAACTTGGCTAGTGAAAATTCTTCCCTTGTTGGAGGGAGGTCTAAATTTCTAGATGAGCAAATGAAAACCCAGAGATGATCTGAGGCTCTAAAGTGATACAGCAGATTCAAAACCAATGTATAAGGTTTTCTGGGTTCCTCTCTCTCAGTCCTTGATGCCCCTGTGCAGGGGAGAAATCCTGAGAGATCCTAAAAAGTGGTGTCTTTTCAGTAAGAACTTGATATATGAAGGGCCTGCCAGTGTCTCCATGGAGACCTAGTCCTGGCTTCATTTTCTTTCATTCATTACATCAGTATTTTTTTTTACTGAAGGAGCTGTAAGCTGAGGATCCAGATACACACTGGAAAAATGGGGCAGAGAAATGAACAAGCAAATCAACACACTAAAAACACTGAGGTTCCACAGTACCATAGAAATTAAGAAGGACAATAAGAAATTGCTGTAGGAAAAAAGAAAAACTAGATTGAGGGGGGTAACTATTCTAGAAATTTTCACATGGATGATTTCTCTTTCATATCTCCTGGAAAAGGTCTTGTCTGGGGAAATATTCTTAGGAGAGAAGTGGAGATAGAATTTCTCTATCCAAAGAGAGCTGTCACATCCTGTGATCATCCAGTTCTCTGCGTATCTCTTCTGGGTGTCATATTGACAATCATGACGACCAAGTACAACTATCGGCTCTACATTGGCAGCTCACCACCGTGCGTTCCCTGAATACTCACAACCATTCTAAGCAATTAGGCCAATTGGTTCCATTGTACAGATGCAGACACTGAGGCTCATAGCTGGTACAAAAACCCAGATTTGAGTCTGGAGTCCAAGGCATCATCACTTTCATTTATTATTGCCCAGTACAGAGGGGCTACAGGCTGTGACTCCTGCACCTGGAGGAGGTGCAGGGTCTGGGCCTCAGAAGTTATCTGTGAGTGCGTGCATGTTAATAGGAGGGGTGAAGGCATGGGGTCACTATACCCTAAATTCTCAAGACCCTCTGGGAAGGGTGGCTGAACTGGATGGAGGTCACCATCAGAGACTCGAAGTCAGTAGAACTGCACGGGCTTCCCTCTCTGCTTGTCCCGGCAGGGCCATTGGGGTAGAAGGGCATGTCTGCCCAAAGGCAAAGCCAAGTTCACCAGCTTCTCATAGCACCTCTTCTGTATCCTGGAGAGAGGCTATGTGACTACACACCAGTGTTGTGTTGATTTAGGAACTTGCCGTGCCTGTCACCTGTGAGGCACTGTGTGTTCTGAGAAGTTCCTCCTGGTCCACAAGCCATTAATCACACTCCATAATTAAATAACCCAGCAACCTGTAATTAGGGTATTGATTCGTTGCTTTGTTTGTTGACTTCCGGCTTCCCTCTAGGCCAAGAGCTCCACAAGGTAAGGATTGTGTCTCTTTCTACCCACAGAGGGGTCCCAAGAGACTGGCTCAGGGAAAACTCAATAACTGTGGGCCAAGTAGAAGAATGAGTGGAGATGAAGGTCAGGGCCATGTGTCCCCCAGGTGCGACACTGCGTTCCAGGGACGGTCGGCAGTTTGCAAGGACTCACTCTCAGCAGTGACTCTGTGTCTCGGCTGCGCTTCATGCAGAGGGAGTGCTTTCCACGGGTGAGCTGGGGCGACACAGATGATGATGGGGTTGGGCTGACATAGTGGTGGTGCTCGCTGGTGCTGGTGACTACCGGGACAGTGATGATGGGATGGTGATGATGGAGATGATGTGATTTCTGGAGCTTTTAATTTTCACTAGCATCTGTTTGTGATACTTAATAAATACATTGATCTATCCAGGGGAAATTCGTCCACACGCTGTCTCATCTTGATCCTGCTTCCTTCCTTCCCCTCCAGCTCTCCCATCTCTTCCTGTGGTCCACAGTTTCCTTCTCCATCTCCATGGAGTCAACCTCCCCATTTCCTATCATCTCTCTTTCATTTTGCTCTTTAAATGACTTTTATTTGGGTTTTCTCTTCCGAGAAGTCATGTGCTATTTAATCTTCTTTGGTTTATTTCAGCTGGCATTATGGTCTCAAAGTTCTTCTATTTTCTCACAAAGGACTCATGTTTGTCCTCCTTTTGTGGCTTAGTAGTACTCTGTTGTAGTTTATATACATTATCACAGGGTAATTCTCCCAGCCAAGGTTTTTGTTTTTATTTTCTGTACCTGGGTTTGAACTTGGGCCCTTGTGCTTTTAAGGTGGGCATGGTACCCCTTGAGCTGAATCCCGGCTTTCCCAGTGTAATCCTCACAACAACTCTCCTCTTACTCTTTGTGTTTTACTTATGGAGAAATGAGGCTCAAAGGATTAGCACAGAGTTACATAGCAGGTAAGCGCCGAGCTGTAGTTAGAGCAAGTGTCTCCCCAATTGTGCTCTTGACCGTGAAAACTCTGCATTTTTCTGTGCCCAGAATCTCCATATATCCTTTCATGTATGTGATGAGACTATTCCCATTATTACACTTACACAAAGGAGGGAGAAGAGTCCCAGAGGGAAGGACGTGGCAAAGTCACTGTGCAGAAGAAACAGGGTTGGGGTGGAACTAGCTGCCGTTCTGATTTCCGTCATCAACCGTCTCCATCATAGGCTGAGGTTCAAGGCACTTCAGAGCCCAGAAACAGAGGGGACAGAGGGGCAAGACACTAAATGTTCATCCCAGCGTTGCCTCTTGCAGGTCAGATGAACTTGCACATCGCTGAGACTCAAGTTTCTTGATCATAAGATGGGAGCCAGGCCTGGTGCATGAGGATGAGCATGTACTGAGATGGTAAACACAGACGCACTTCATAAACCATGGTGCTGATGGCTCTGAGCTGATAATACTTCCAATTCCAATGCCTTAACAAACCGTTTTCTCCATGCTTTTGACAATTAATTGCAGTTTCTGTGTGGGCCGTCCTTCCTTCCTTCCTTTCTCTTTCTCCCTTCCTTTCTTTGGAATGAGTCACTAGTAAAGTCCTCTGGCTCTTCCTTTCTATGGTCCCCAAGTAACAACAGAAAAAATTTTATCCAATCACTGGACGGGTGATGTCCTCGGGTTGGGCTTTAGCACTGTGAAGACACCTAGGAAAAGGCTCCTCAATCTCTGTGTTTTTGTCACTGGGCTCATGTTCTGGTCTGACAAACATTCATTCCTCTTTGGTCCTGTCTCAGGGCCTTTGCTCCAGATATTCTTTCTGTCTGGAGTCCAGTTCCCTCCCAGCATGCACTGGTGTCAGCTAAGCCATCACTGGGACAAGTAAGCCCAGCCTTATCTAAAGAGGAAGTGCCCCTCATCCCCAACATCATTCTCCCAGCACATCATTCCATCTTTTCAGCATCCACCAAAACAACTGGGACCACCTAGTGAGTTTATTTTATTTTGTCTTGAGTAGAAAATACAAAATCTAGGCCAGTAACGCCAATGCCTGCATAAGTGACCAGCAAGAAAATATAGACACTTATAAATATTAGTGGAAGGAAGCATTGAAGCAGTCACTTGCTTCTCCTGTGACTCAGAGGGGCCCCTGTTGCAGATGGATTCTGAGTCTCTATTTCAGAGAGGAGATGCCACCTCCCATTTCCAGTCCCCCGCATCACCGAGTGTCACGCCTGATAAATGGCCATCATTGTGGGAAGGCACCGAATTTTATTTCCCCACCGATGCTGACACCAGTTCCTTCTGCCAATAGCAAGAGAGGAGCTGAGTCCATCAAAGGCAGGAGCAGGAGGCGATGAGTGGCCCAGGCCAGGCTGTTTCTGGAAAACTCCATCTCGGTTTCTTGTTTTTTCTCTGCTTGTGAAATCTGCTGTCACCCCTTTCTAAAGATGTCTGAGAAAGTGTAAAACCACATTTCCCAGATCTGGGGATGCAGTAGTTTGTGCAATTATAGCCCAACACATCACAGAAGTCAGATGGGTTGCTCACTGCCTGCATAATTCATCACTCTCTTTGTTGTCAGGGCCTAAGACCTTTCATATCAAGTAGACAAAAAAAAAAATTAAGTTTACATTGCTTGATTAAAAATTCAGAAGTTTAAGGGCTGGGAAAAAAAAGAAGATGTGAGTTGTATCATCATTAAATAGAAATAAATAAAGCATCAGAAGAGATGTGGAAAAATGTTGTGGGGGGAGACAATAAAAAAATAAAACTTACTGGTAAACTGTCATTTCTCAGACTTAAGAATGCCAGTGGAGACTTCATTAGTTTCTTCTTCTTAATGGTAACAATTCAGATTGTTTGCTGGATGGGAAGTGAGAAGCTGTTAGACCTGAGGGCAGCCTAATTCCTTCCTTCCCTCCGTCCTTCTTTCCTTTCTTTTTCTCTCTTTACTTCTCCCACTCTGTCCTTCCCTCCCTACTTTCTCCCTCTTCTGGATCTTTAGCTGAGCCCCTACTTTTTACATGCCACACTGCATGACTGTAGGGATGGAAGTGAATAAACCAGCATCCTGTATTGATAAAGGACTTGAAGGGACTTAGAAGAAAGACAGCGATAGGTCGGAGTGATCCAGGCTGTGACCAAGAAACAGAAGTGGCCCGGAGCCCAGAATGGACACTTAGTCCAGCCCAGGAGAGGAAACGTCCAAGAGAAAGTGATGCTTGTGGGCCGGGGAGTTAGCTCAGTGATTCCAATGCCTGTCTTGCAAGCGCAAGGGCCCGGGTTAGATCTCTGGTAACCACATAACAATATTGGGCATGGAGACTCACCCCAGCAGCAACCAGTGCCACATACCACAGTGCCGGGCATGGTGGCTCATGACTATAATCCCAGCACTCAGGAGACAGAGGCAGGAGGATTGCTGTAATGTGAGTTGGAGGCTGAGCTGAGGGTCAGCCTGAACCACAAAGCAAAACCCTGTCTAAAAAAAAAAAAAAAAAAAGATGCTTGTGCTGCTCGTGAGTTGGTGTGAGGCTAGCTGAGTGGCAGATCGAGGCCAGAGCTGGGAACCGGAAGTGGCATCCCCATGGGAGGGAGCGGCTTGGGCACAGGCTGAGGTGGAGGAGGGCACAATGTATTTGTGCCAAGGCTGCAGGCTGAACTGCTGGGATGTGGCTAGAGTGATGCAGACCTGAAGTAACCAAGGACCTTGTGGGCTGAATGAAGTGTTATAGCGCCTCACTTTACATTGAGAAGCTCTGTTTAGGCAAGCACTATGCTTTTTAACATTTTCTCATTGGTGGAACTCAATTCCCTGGCATGTTACCTTGTACACAAGAATCAACAAGTATTTGTTGAATGGCTTTATGATTCCAAAAACCACAATGAACCACTGAAAAGTCTTAAATACAGTAACAATGTGATCAATGGGTACACAATGGCCTGGAGGAGAAAGAGAGGAACTAGCTGGATCCATAGGCTTAAAGACTAAAGTCAAGACTTATCAATGATCCCCATGGCCTGACTTTATCTTGCTTCTTTTGATAACAGGATCCTCTGTAGTTTACTGGGGCATAAAGCTGCCTAGCTAGAGACTACACTTCCCAAATGCCTTTGCAACAAGATGTGGTCATGTGACCATGTTTTAGCCAATACAATCTGAATGCATGTGAGGAGACCATCTTTCACCCTGCTATCTTAGAGAGTTTTTTTTTTTTTTTTTTCTGTCTTCTCCCTGAATGGAGTCAAGAAAACGGGGAAACAGCTTCAGCCATAGAGGTGAGAGTCACTTTCTAGCACCCTAGAAACTTGCCAAAGACTGACAAACTGTCCACAGACCAATACTACTTAGCTATCAGTTTTTGTCAATAAAGTTTGACTGGAACACAGCCACACTCATTCATGGCCAAACGCAGATGTGAGGGGAGAATTAGAGCCTCAGGCCTGGGGCAGGGAATGCA
The DNA here is from genome assembly GCA_004026965.1 of Petromus typicus. Taxonomy (NCBI): domain Eukaryota; kingdom Metazoa; phylum Chordata; class Mammalia; order Rodentia; family Petromuridae; genus Petromus; species Petromus typicus. The sequence continues at coordinate 97,528 of PVIR01002273.1, read as the reverse complement.
GGAAACCAGGGAGCAGGCAGGGACAGATGCTCAGCTCTACTTGTATTTGAGGCTGTCACTGGAGGGGAGGCAGGTGGTCCTCGGGGGAGGGTTTGGGGAAGTGGTGACTATGTGTGCATAGGAAAATTACTGCCATGTAACTAGATGCTGGCATTTGAATTTATCTGTACTACAAAGCCTATGGAAACCTAGAAGAGAAAACAAACTCTTGCATGGTCGTGTTGAGGGCTGTGGGCAGGGCTCGAGCTCTCTGACTCTGCATCAGATACCTGTTTCATTCCTTCCCAGCTGTCCACATTTCCAGTCCTCTGGCAGATGCACAGTAGATGCAAAGATGAGCTGTGTTATGAACAGACAAATCTACCTGGGCAGACCCTGGTGGTCTCTGAAATTGCAGAAGTGAAATGAAATGGACACAGAGAGCTTGTTTGACTCAGGAAGGACTTGACCCAGACTCCAAAGGGTGATGCAGTTTCTCTAGGCTTCCCCCCCCCCATATGATAAATATTGCAGATAAGTGCATAGCTTGATAAACTTTCCAAAGATTAATGTCCTGTCTGGCCAGTGTTCTGAACAGAAATACATTTACCATCCCAGATCTCACCATAACCCCCTCCGGCTACTCCCAAGGAAGTCTCCACTTGACAGAACCATGGATTGTTTTTTGCTGGTTTTTTTTGGTGCAGAGTACAACCAATTCTCTTTATGTCTTCCTTCTTTTAGGTATGATTGTTTGTGTTTTTACACAGTTGCGTCTCATGTATCCCTATCCCAATGCAGCATCCCCCCTTCGCAATTTATTTTCTCATTCTGCTGTTACTGGCCATCTTGGAGGTGATGTTGTGAAGTTCTAACATGCACATTTCCCCTGGGCGTGGCCTAGATATCAACTGGCTGAGTCATGGGATAAGCATCCGCTTAGCCTCTGTAGACTCTGTCAAGCAGTTTTCCAAGATGGCCACACTAATTAACATCCCTAACCCTGTGGGTGTGAGCATTTGGGAATGATTCCTCACTAACATTTGATGTCTTCTAACATCTTCACTGGGGACTTTATTTTTCTTTGGTAAGAGTGAGGTTGTACTACACTGCAGTTTTCGTCTGCATTGCCTTGGTGACTAATGTTGAACATGTGTTTATTGGCCAAGTGCTCATTTTATTTTACTGAAGTGTCTCTCCTAGCCTTGTTTGTGTTTTTAGGTTCGTCCCCCTTTTCTTTCGTCCTTTAGGTACTGAGGATAAGAGTCCTTTGTGCATATGCTATTATCACTGTCTTCTCCATTCTATGGTCTGTTCTCTCATTCTGTTAATGGCATAGATGTCCTTACTTTTCACAGAGTAATTTTGCCATTTTTTTCCCTTGGAGGATAGAATTTGCTGGAGCATATTTAAAGGCAGAAAGCAGGCTTTTTCAGTAGTGGGAAGCATTTGAGTCCAGGTGGAGAGATGGGCAGGGCAGAGCTTTGGAGGAAACAGGTATCATCTGATACTCTGAGGTGTAAAAGAATCTGGTGGGTTTAAGGCTGGAGGGATTTCCAGAACGTACCACAGGGATACCACAGCCTAAGTTCAGGCTTCTTTCCTCAAGTCTTTCCTTTCTCAAGTCAAAGTTTTGAGCAAGAGCTGGCTGGACAGGAACTAGTGGTCAGAAAACTATTCAAATGCAGCTGCTTGGATATAGGATGCAGGGTGAACAGAGTCAGCAGAGCTGGGTGGACAGTGACAGGGAGACAGAACTGGACAGTCTCCTCCACAGGACATGGTGTTCCTCTCTTCAGAGATGTGGGATATGTACAGAGATGAAATCCTTGAGGATAATGTCACAGCCCTTCCTACCCTGGCTTGGAGAACAGGATGATTCAAGAGGGCACAGACCAGTCATTCAATGTTCAGCCCTCTGAAGCCTTTGGAAGAAATGGGAAAGTCTGCACTTCCTCTGTCTGTGAAGAGCCTGGTTTCATGAGGTGGGAGACAGAGAAGAACCCTGACAAGTACTGGGAAAAGCTCCTTCCTCCATTTTGACTTCGGTTCCTTAAGTAAGAGAGGATTTTAAGACTTGAGCTGACATATGCAAATAAAATGTTGTCTCCCTAAAACTGCACAGATATTGGGGGTTATTGGGTGCTGATTACATGCCCCCAGAACAAGGCAACCAGAAGACTGTCATTGACTGTGTGTATGACTATGTTAGAGGCGATCTGTCTTGGGGTGTGGTGCTGCTGGCCCTCACCTGGAAAGAAGCAAAGACTTTCACCACCTACACATCCTTGATTTTCATCCAAGTTAAGCTCATTTCTGGAATCTCAATATCTTAGACAGAGACATGGAAATAGGGTATTTTCACATGTCATGTGAAATATGTTTAAAATATGACTAAAATACATTTAAAGGCTGACAAAATGATAATAACAACACCCTTTTCATGCATTCCAGGGCATGGCACATGCTGGCCAACACATTAGCAGAAGATGTGCTGGGTGCTTTGCACAGGGTGGAGATGCAAAAGTAAATGTGGGTGACACAGAACAGTGTGGAGGTCAAAGAGGAAGTGATTCCCAGGAGGGTGTGTCCACCTGGCTTGTGGTAAAATAGATAAAAGGTTCCAGGCCCAGTTGACCTTCCCCATGGACACAAAGGAAGGAATAACAAGCTGATCTTTCTTTGGTAATAATATGCTGGGACGTTGGCATGTTCCAAGTTCCAGAGAAGAACTCAACAACAGCTGAAATCTAGTTTAGCAAAATACTTACCTGGGTACACTTTGCAAATAATGAGAAACATTAATTTTCCATGAGCCTAATTTGCTTTCTCCCTTGCATAAGCTGAATAAAAGCAAAAAGATTGTCAGGGCACTTGTCCATTACAGGCAAGATCTCCCCAGCCCCTCTCTCAAACTTACCTCTATCTTGTCTTTCATCTCTGTTTCCTGCTCTGCTTAGGCATTCCTAGCAGGCTGGTTTCCTGTACTGGAAATGATTCCACCTGGTTATTCAACCTAACACTCACTACGCATTATTAAGAAGGTGTTTTGTAAATATGGTTAACATCTACCATCAGCAGATTCACATGAAGAGATTATCCTTGGAAATTCAAGTGGGCTTCATCCAATCAGTTAAAAGGCTTGAAGAGTAGAATTGAAGTTTCTCTGAGGGTGAAGAAATTCTGCCTCTGACTTCAACATCAACTTTTGCCTGGAAGCCTCCAACTGGCTGTCTGCCCTACAGATTTTGGACCCAGAATTTCTGAGGTAGAGCGAAGCAACCCTTTAAAACACATCCCTAACTCCCACCCCTGTGTCTGTGTTCCTATTGTGCTGTTTGCCTGGAGACCCACTTTCAGGCACAGATCCTGTGTGAAAACTCAGGGCTGAGTTCGCTCACTGTCAGATAGTTCCTCACTCAGCTCTGGTCATGAAGACCTTCAAAAAGCCAAGCACACTCTCACCACCAGACCTTGAAATCTATGGTCCCCTTTCCCTAGGAATCTCTTTGCCATGGCTGGAACAGCTTCTTCCTCTAGTTGTTCTTTGATGCCACCACTTGGAGTGTAATGGTGTGATAATGGTGAAATCTAAACTAGCTATTGGTGCCGATCTGTCTTTAATCAGATTATTTTTCCTCAATGCTCAGCACTACGAGATATTTTAATGTTTCTTTTAATTGTCTTTCCCACCAATATGGGATCTTCTTGAGAGCAAATGTTGTCTTTTTGCTCCTCTGTCCTAGCACAGTGACTGGCATAGAGTGGGCAGAGAATGGGCCTCAAAAAGGGGGAAGTAGTTGCCATATCAAACGATTATAAAGAGTTTAAATCAGCCTTGTCAGTGCATCTCCTCCCAACAACCCTGGACCCCCAGAGAGATGTCATGGGGAGAATTTGTAAAGAGACACCAGCAAGAAACAGCTTGACAATCCTCCCTTCTCGCTGATCCATTTGCCTGGCCAAGTTGTTCATGAAGGGGGCCTTACGATGCATCTCAAAAAAGCAACCACGACCTCTCAATCACTGCGCAAAATTTGGAAGGAAAAAGGGATATCAAACATGAAAGTGCACAACAGTGATATATGATATCAGATCCGTCATTCTTACAGCAACATGGACGATGGCGTTTGCGAAACAGCAGTTGCACCCAAAAAGATAGACAGGCAGTTTTGACACATCTTGCCAGAGAAGGATCACCCAGCCTCCCCTGTCTTCCCACCCTCCCAACCCAATCACAGAATGACAGAATTACAAACAAATCAATCAGGCAGAGAACAGAAACAGTGGAGTTTCAGGGATTGAGTGGTAATGGGAAGAGGAAGTTCTGAGGTATCAAGAATCAGGGCATTCTTAGTCATGGGCAAGTTGGCAGCTGCCCACGCGGTGGAATGTAGGGACACTTGCTTCCTGAAACTCTGGTCGTGACCTGTCCGTGGTGCTGAAGTGGTAACCTAGGTGAATTAGTGTTGAAGTTGTCACAACGTTGGCTATCAACGATGGGCTCCTCTGAGTAAGTTTATTTTGCATTAATAAAGCTGGGAGGATAGGTATCTGCAGATCACTGCCACATGAGCTTACATGTTAGTAACATAAGCAAGAGAATCGAGTTATAAGACAAAAGGCAGTGCTGGGGTTTATAGTTAAGGGGAAAGCACTGTTACCCAAAGAGGCAGCAGTAATTTAGTTCCAGCAGTTACAGGCTATATGGAAATGCAACACCACTGTTTCCAATTAGATTTTATGAGAGCAGCTCCTTACAACTTTTACGTGGGATCTTTGGATCTTAGAGATGGGGAACTAATGTTTCAAATGTTCTAGGCCAGCCCCTCATTTTAAAACGAGTAGATCAAACCCTAGAAATGGAAGGGGCTTGGCTCAGTGGAGCTCGGCAAGTTGGCTAGGTGGTAGGGTGTAGAACGCCATGATTGACTCTTTGTTGGGTGCTCTTTCTTCTCTCTGGCTTCCTTTCTGGTTCAGCTCTGGCCCTAAGAGAGGAAAGTGAAGGGAAAGAACATGGGGGGAGATGTTTGGACCAACCACCCTCTCATTTTCAAGAGCATGGTTCTTCACCATGCTATTCACCATGCTGCATCCCAGCTAATATGCTGGGCCTTTGGGATGAAGGTTGATGGAAACAGACAGCAGGCTTGGTGGGGGGCAGAAATGCCTTTGTGAAGAGATGTGTCTTCTGGAACCACCTTCTGAGTTCTGGGCATCTCTTGGGAAGCATGTCTGGACTCAGAGCCAGGTGCGTCCTTTTCTTCTTATCCTAACCACGGTTCACAAGAACAGATTCTGTGGCTCTTGACTTGAACCTGCCAGTGCAAAATCTCCCACAGTGGTTTCCTCCACTAGGTAAATCAGGTAGGCCCTGGGGGAATGGGGAGGTGTATCTGGTCTACCAAGGAGCCCCCACCTCACCTCTGCCCCGCTCTGTGGTCTGGTGCGCCTGGGCCCTTATCCTCTCAAATCTGGGTGAATCTTTCTCCCTCCACAGTTCTGGGGACACAGTCTTCCTTAAGTGAATCAACAAGGCCATCTCTGAAGAGTCCAAATAGGAAATAAGAGGCCCCATTGCCTAATGGGACTTATCAATTATGAGCCTGGGCCATATTTCTTTGAGGGGTGATTGTTTTACGGAGTCTGACATCTCATATAGCTTTAAATTACTCACAACCGGGACGGCTTACAAGATAGCAGTAAAATCAGGAGAGGATTGGGCAATGTAATTATAGTATGGAAATGATGTTGATCACTCAAGCAGGGAGCAGACCTTGAATCGAAAGCCCTGCTTTCCCTCCCCACCCCCTCTCCTCCACTGTTCATGCTTGGAGATGCCACTGACACACCTGGGGACCTGGAGACAACCTCACTCCTGCCTGGGAACTGTAAAATGCCCAGGTCACTATGTGATGTGTAATGAGCAATGAGTCCAATGTGGACCACAGGATCAGGACCAAGGATAGCTCCCATGGACACCACACCCCACCTCAGGGTCCTTAGACTTGTCCAGGCAAATTCCAGTCTGCAAGGGTAAGTAGCCTATTGCCTGAGTGTATGCAGGCAAAAAATTCCAAAATGTTTCATATGTTCACAGAATCATATTAGGATCTGGGATTATAGAGATTTTTCCTTCTGTCCATCCATCCATCTGTCCATATAACCATCCACTCATTAAACTACTGAGCCCCATTTCCATACCAGACACCACCTAGAGCTTTTGAGAGTACAGCAATGCATAGTTTCAACTATCTACCGGGCCTGTATTAGATGTAAACATTGCATTATAATCCAGATAATCATTCTTCACATCATTCATTCAAATACTTACTGTTGACTGACTAGTTTGTAAGACCGCCAATAACTCCTCATACTTACTTCTTCTCCTCCTGAGTACGTGGACAGACTGCCTCTTTCAGTCTCCCTTGCAGATGGGTGTGACATGATGTAACTGAATTCTAGTGAATAGAACACCAGCAGAAGTGATGTGAGTCGGTCCCCAGCATGCCTCTCAAAGTCCTTCTACACACGCTCTTCTTTGTTCTTTCCACTACTGGCCAGCTGGGTCCCAATAGTCAGGATGGCCCTGAAATCTACTTGATGAAACCAATGGAGTCACTGGGAGCCTGGGCCCCTCTCTCACCCCACCTTCTGGTGGCTGGAACTGTAGAGACCACCAGGTAAGCAAGGTAATTCTGCATTTCCTGAGAGGAAGAACTGCAGGGCTTGTGGACATTCTGGGGCAGTAAACATCCACACACCCTTCCTCACCATCTACCATGGTCCATGGGGCTTATCGAGTGCTGGGAATGTGAGCATGATTCATTCATTGAAATACCTACTGTACCAGCTCTGGGGTGACAGAGGAAGGTGGACAACCAGGAGTAGGTTATTTCACATCCACTGGGTAGTTGGGATGCCCTAGTCTTGGAGTTAAGCCTTGGGAACACAAAGAATAATTCATTCAGACATGAGCTAAGCTTCCAGTATGCTGGGATAGGCATTAGGGAATCAAAGGCAACTAGAACTCCCATCCTCACAGGAGTCACTCTTTGGCAGAAGAGCCATATCCGGTCATGGCGGCGCAGTTTGGAAAGTGTCCAAATGGAACGTTCTGTGAGATTCTGCAGCAGCTCAGGGAATGATCTCTGCTTGAGGGTGAGGAGGACTGTGCGGGAACAAGGAACCTTCAAATAAATGGTAGTTTCTGTAAAGGTAAAGAATCTGCCAATGCTCAATGACCACACCACACACCAGGATACTCATCAGGAGATTTTATTCAGAAGCATGTGGCTCTGTCCACGGCAGGACAGGAAGCCTGGAACAAGGGATGAACCATCAGAGACAGGGAGAGAGACAGAAGGGAAGAGAGAGAGAGAAGAGAAAAGAGAAAAGAAAGGAGAGAGAAAGTGAGCAGGGAAGCAGGCAGTCATACAGACCTGGAGGCTAGTAGGTTCCGTGACACAGCTGGGGTGAGGTAGCTGAGCCAGTCAGAAGCTGTGTTGCCTTTTAAAGTTCACACTTTGCAGAAAGCTTAGTTTCAAGTATTCCTAACTGTTGTGGAAACTGGGAAAGAGAAACTTAAGGCCACAGGGCGGAATTTGGGGGAGGGTGAAAAACCCAGAAGGATCGCACAAGATGGCAGGTAGTATTTCAAACATTGTAACTTTTCTAACATTTTCAGATCTGGGCTTTGAAGGATGAATACAAGTTTTCTAGGAAGAGGCTGGATGGAAGGGAAGGGCAGGCAGTGGTGAGAGCATGCGCAGAGGGATGTGCCCAAGACCAGGAGCACGTCACGTGGAAAGGCTGCTCAGGGGAAAGCGGCTCATGTTGCAGCTGACTCTGGGGCACGTGCTTGTCTCTCTTCACCTGTCAGGTTTGTGCATTTAGGGCTCACAGGGCTCAGAGGCCGCAGACTGTTCGCAGCTCAGGTTGAAGTGGGAGTCAATGCTGTCGCCTTTAGTCTGTCCTCCTCCAATGAGGCTATGAACCAAACTTCTTTGGCCCTTGATGAGCAGGAGATGAATTTGCAGGGCGAGCTGCGCTGAGATCTAGAAATCTCCAAGATTGACAACCGTAACTGGTAAAGGCCAAGGGGCCACTCACAAAGCTAATGGGAACTAGCTCACCACTGAGGCTGTGTGTGCTTGTGTGTGCATACGTGTGTGCATGTGCATGCACGTATGTTTGTGTGTGTGTGTGTGTGTGCAGTGAGAGGCACAAGGTGAAGAGTCCTGGATGAGCCAGAGTTAGCCTGAGATGTGCTGGGAAGAAATAAATCTCCTCCTGAGCCAACATTAACACAAGCGTGGCAGAGTCTGGGCAGGCCCCCAGCTGATTATGCCAGTGGAGACTGGGGAAGGAAGGCCCGAACCGCTGGGGGAGGGTGTGAACACACATCACCCGGGGTAATGCCTTGGAAATATATAGTGTGCAAGCAAGCAGACGGCTGAAGGCTGGGGGTGGCGGGGGGCTGGGCGGGGGAAGCATCTGTTTGCAGCTATGATGACCAGACTTGACTGCACAAGGCTCAGGAATAAGATTGCCAGGGCCACCTACCCTGTAGGATGCCAGTCATTCCTTTGTCAGTGACAGGTACTGGGGCCACAGGAAAGGGCATGTGGACCCAGCACTGAGCAGGCCATCGAGTCAGCTGGACATAAGTAACTAAAAACGGTGTTCAGGAGGACAGGAGCAGTGGGGCCCGTGACAGCTTAATGGGAGCTGGGGGGACACCTGGACAAGGTGACACCAGAAGACATTAACTCGGTGTGTGTGTGTGTGTGTGTGTGTGTGCAGTAGCGAGCAGGGCTGAGGGTGCCTGGCACATGGTCAGGCAGGAGCCGGCTGGGAGTGGCCCCTGGTCCTCGGACACATTGGCTTTATCACCGGGTGGGAGACCTGCAGACCCTCAAAGCTCTTCTGCAAGACTGTTCTTTCCTCATGTGTCACACTGAGTCCTTGCTGCAAGCTGGTGATCACACCCTCTCCTCACTATTTGAGAGAGAAAGCTGGAGCCCAGAGAGGTGAAGCGACCTGTCTGACATCACACAGTGAAGGAGTGGGATGCAGGGCCCGTCATATCCCAAAGGCAGTAAACCACTAAGTGTGAACTCCCTGGCCCAGCGTGTGGGACCTCTTGCTAAAAATAGGGCTCTTAATATGAAAAAAGGAGCTCGTCCTTGCATTTAACTTGGACGGGAATTTTGGAAAGATGGTGAGGCGCCTGTTGGAATTTGGGAGCCATGGAAATCCCTGTAGGGAGAAGGAGTGAAGGGTGTTGTGACCCACAAAGGAACTCAGCCTGGACGTGCTGAAGAGGGGAACTGAAGGTGCCAGTGGAGTAGGGGTCAGATGCCCTGAGCCGGCCGAGCAGGAGGTACCAGCACGGGCTTCCCATCCCAGTGCGGGACGCTGGGGATAAAATGGCGGCTGTGATGGAGTCTCCACACACGCAGCGCGCTGCTTTGGTGATGGGCCTAACTAGCCCCTTCTCAGAGCCTGCTGTGTGTGGGCCGTCTACGTACAAAGCTGAGCAGCCCCTTCCTTTCTTCCTTCTCCCTCCCTCCCTCCCTCCCCTTCCTTCCTTCCTTTCTTCCTCCTCAGTCTTCCTGGGGAGCAGTCCTCAGTAGACTTGCCGATCGCCATCTCCTCTCTTCTGACTGTGTACTCAGTGCACAAGTGATATTGGGAGATTGGGCCCTTCTTTGGGAGGTCTGGTTAGATAGTCCTGGAGGAGGGACCCCCATCATGTCATTAATCGGTTTCTAAGAAGAGGATGTGAGACCTGAACTACCAAGGTATTAAAATGCAGCGATAGGTCGGGCCACAGGCTGCTGCCTTACTCTTGGACTTCCTGGCCTCTGAGCTATGAACCAAACCAACCTCCTTTCTTTATAAATTGACCGGTCTGAGGCACGTTGTTAGGACAATAGCAAATGACCTGGGAGACCATTTGAATGTCCACTGTATGGCTAGTGCATCTCCAGCAAAGTTCCTCTCAGCCTTGCCTGCTGATAATTCGCCCTTTTCCGCTTTCTGGAGCTCTGCACTTTGACCGCCTTGCTCAGAAATGCCTCGGGCACTGTTTAGCTCTGGGTGGGCTAGTGTCAGTAACAAGCAAATGGGAGAGCCTCCCTGGATCCATGGAGTGCAACGTTTTGTGCTTCAGGGGTCCGGAGAGGGATCCTCCACTGAGACCACACCTTCAAGAGGCTTCTTCCCCTCTCGAGAGTTCTCCTCAGCAGCATCACTCGGCTTTCCGGCATTGGACAGAGCACCTGACACGCTAGGCTGAAGGAGTGGGTCCATTTGGAGAGTCTCTGCCTGCACTCTGCTTACAACAAGGTAGGAAGATGATGGCAGAAAGGCATAGCAGGGAAAACTGCCCACCTCACCACTTCCAAGAAGAGAGACAGAGCCAGGGAGCGAGAGGCAGTGGACCCGATATAGTCTTCAGGGTCCCCCTCTGCAATTCACTCCATCTCCTGTTTTCATCACCTTCCAATAATGCCACAAAATTATCACATCATCAATGGCTTAATCTCTCAGAATCCAATCGCCTTCCCAGAGTGTATCCCCCAGACACACGACAGTCTCATGGTGCAGTTCAGTTGAGAAAAGAAGACCTTGCTTGTGGAAGAGACTTCCGATTTCCCTTTTTCTAGGGACTCCACATAGCTGCTGGGGCCATCCTAAGAATGCAGCAGCTGAGAACCTGTTGGTGAAGAGTCCAGTCTAAAGCCACTTGGAAGTCATCACTCATTCCTCCAAAGGCATCAGCTGGCATGGGACCAAATCAAGGCTGGAGTGTTCACCTGGCTGACTTTGTACCCAACGACGGCCAGGAAGGCTGAAATGGATCTCAGAGGCAGCAGGGTGTTGGAACCATGGTACCTGAAGCCCTCAGAGATGACTGGAATTCTCTACGCAATGCAGACTTCAGCTGTGGACTCGGCCTGGCCTCCCGAGGCTTGGCCGTTGCCCTCTCCATAGACAGGCCTGGGATCCATGGGGGCAGGTGTTGGGGCAGGGTTTGCCCTTCACCTGGACGAGCTCTGGAGATTCCCAGTTTTGTAGACCCTGATTGTCTGGCTCTGAACCACTTGTGTGAGATGCGCCTCACCTCAGGCGGCCCACTCCCTCCGGGGCCCTGCGCCTCTGCTCCTCCCCTTGCTGGTTTGATGGTTTGTGCAATGTGTTTCTTCTGCCGTATATGAAGATCTATGTGTTCCAGGGGTTTCAACTGGACTGAAGACCAGAGCTGGTCTCTGCACTTCACTCCTTCCCTCCCTCAAAGCACACATGCGGTAAATGCCCAGTTCTTCCAGCCCACAACAGCGAATCTCAATGAATCACCCATCTCCGTGCCACTGGCCGGGCTACCCAGTCCCACACTGGAAGGTGTGAGCACTCATCAAAGGTCAACAGCTAATTAGGACTCCTGCATTCTGATGACAGAAAGATGCAATTGTAATTTAGAGAGCTGTGGAGTCCAGAAAGGGGGAGATAGGCTAGGATTGCCACTCCCTGCTTTTATTTTCCTGTGACCCATGTGGAGAATGTAAGGCTTACCAAGTGATGTTCCTGAGGCCAGTTCTGCTTTTGGAGGCTCGGTGTTCCCATCTGTTCAATGGGTGGGCTAGACGGGCTCAGGGCCAGTGACTCTTGGAGAGGAAGCACTGCAGAGTCTGCTGTGTCTTCCTGGAGTCTCACAGGGCAGAGGGGTCTTGGAAGAGCTCTCCAGTCCATACATCACTTGCTTATTAAAGATTCTTTCCAGATAGCCCTGCTGCTCCTACTTTTGCAGCTGTCCAACCTCTAGGCCCCACGGGTGTAGACAAATTACTGCTTGAAGTTCACGGTCCCAGAGGCCTTCTCAAGATGACCAGAAATGCAAGCCCGGGAAGTGTGTGGAGGGGACTGTGCTGGCTGGAAGCAGGCAGCCGGAGCAGCAGGAGGGCAGTGCAGGGAGTGGGCCGCACACACGCCCCGAGATTGCTCCAGCAGCCAGGCGGTCAGCGGTGCCCTGACTTTGAAAGCAGTCCAAAACAAGGTCTGAGTCCCGGTCTCCAATGATGTCACAGCTAATCATTAGCCTGGTAATTACACTGAAAGCCTTCTGCGATCTTATCCTCAGCAGGGTCATTAATGCAAAGCAACCACACCAGTAAATGTCTCATTAGTCTTATTTTAGACTTATGTATTTTTCAGGACTACAGAATTTTAATAGTCTGCCTCCCCCTCCACAAGCTCCCCCTTCTGAGACATTAATATCTATTCCACATGCCAGACTCTCCCAACAGTGACCCCCTCCCCGTGTTCCCTGCTCTGTGTCCCCGGAGGAAGCCTGGCCAGAAGGGAAGGCTGGCACTGGGGTTCCAGAGAGGGGGCTCTTTGCCTTCCGCACCAGCCCCAGCTCTCTTTGCAACCCCAGTCTCCTTTCTGTAATGAAACCTTTCTCCTGGGCATTCTATCCTCCTCAAAAGGCTTCGCTCCTTTTATTTTAACCCTCCTTATACCTCTCCCCTCATTATTAAAGAAATACATACACATTACAAAGACAAGGAGAGAAATATTATCATTGATTTCAGACCCTAGGGAAAAAGATGTCCCTCCCCACTCTTCTTATTATTTTTCTTTCTTTTGTGGCAGTGGGGCCTTGACGTTGAACTACATCCTTAGTCTTGTCTTATTTATTTATTTTTCATTTTGAGACAAGATCTATGCATTCGCTAAGTCTCCTCGGCTGGGCTGGAACTCGATCGACTTCCCAAAGTGCTGGGGTTGCCGGGATTCCAGGCCTGCCCCACCACACCTGGCTCTCTCCCTGCCTCTTGCTCACCTCCTCCTGCTGCTCTGGTTTTACCTCCGTGCCTGGAAAAGGGGCATCTGGACACGGAGTCCCCCTGCCTGAGCGTGTCCTTCTCTGTCCCCCTCGGGGCACTCACGCTCAAGTATCACTTCCGCCCACCTGGGAGCCCACCTTGCCTCTTCCCACTCAGGCTGGGACCTCCGTCATTTGACAGCGTGGTGCCCTCACCACAGGTGTCACAAACCACAGTCACCACGTGCGGTCGCCTGTGTTTGTCGTCTGACTGTGGTCTGCCTGGCTGAGCTGGTACCACAGGTGTGGCCATTCCTGGGTGTCCAGCAACCATTCGCACAATCTCGGTGGACATCTCAAGCGAAGGGGAACAAGGAGGGGCTTGTGAGGGACTTGTAGGATGAGCAGATGGGGAGTGGATGGCTGAGGGGTCAGACGGAGGAAGAGTTCCTCCTGCGTTTCTTGACATTTTCAGATATTATTAAAATAATATCTAATACACAATAGCTGTTATTGTATAATTTTATGCCTGAACTCACAATGCATCTCTCTGTGTGTGCTCAGAACGGTAAGCACTTTTAATGGCTGTGTAGTATTCCATCAGAGGACTATGCCTCATTGATTCAGATAATTTCCTACTGGTGAGCCTGGGCTCCACTCCAAGCTCCAGGGGTCAGACACCGCGATACTGAATCTTCAGCAGAATGAGCAGGTGATCACGGGCAAGTTACGTACGTCTCTGCGTCTCAGTTGTCTCATCTGTAAGACAAAAGTGATACACTGATAGAGTTCTTGTAAAAATAAAGTCAGTTTAGCTCTAGCTGTATCTGACTGTTCTGCCTCCTGGGGCAGGTGTGGGTGGAGCCCGAACACTTGGACACCTAGAAGAGGAGCTTGAGTGTTTCCTTTGCCACCACAGACTCGCCACTCGGGGGTCGCTCTCCAAGGCGTGTCTGACAACCCGACCACCCTCCCTCTCCCATTCTGATCTCGCTCTAAGAACTGGCCTCTGGGCGCCATGGTACTGGAGTCAGAAAAACCTGGGCCAGGACTGTCACTCTGTTCTTTGAAAATGAGGAGAGCTTCACAGAGCAGCTTCCTGTCTTTATCCCCACCATCATCTGGAAATGGGGCTGACGCCAGGCCTGTGTCGGGGCCCCAGGCCTCTCACGCTGTCCTGAGGCACAAGGGGCAGGCTCTCCTCAGGCATGGCTGCTGAGCGCTCCCGGGAACAGGTCATGCTTCAGGGACTCAGCGCCTTTCCTGGGCGAGCGAGGGAAGAAAGGCAGAGGCAGAGAAGTGGGCTGATGGTGGTGTCAGGATCCCAAAGTGGCAACACACACTTTGTCCTCTTCTGAAATGTCCCCACTTGCAATGTGGGTTTGGGGCGAATATCTTGACCTCTAATCACTTCTTTAGTAAAAAGAAAGGGAAAGGGGAGCGTCACAGGACAGCTGTTGACACACACAGCACCAGGCACAAGTCAGTAGGGGCTACTGGAAAGCTATAGAGTCAGGGATGGGGCTAGAGAAGCCTGAAAGGAAGCCGCCCGTGGAGCCCGGCCCTCTGCCCTGGGCTACAAAGCTTCCGGTCTCTATCATTAAGGTTCACTCAGTTCTCCAAAGAGTAAGCTCTCCTGTGTGGTCTCTCTCCATCCTCCTGTCTCCGAACTTTCCTTTGCTAGCCACTGAGTGCCCAAATAGCTCTTCCTACCCAGTCCTGGCTCCCGTTCATAGATTTGTGTCCTGAAGTTTGAGGACCTTCCTGCTGGTGTGCATTGGTCTTGTGCCACTGGTACTCACGAACCAGCATGGGGTCTGGCACCTGCACAAGAAAAGGCTTAATAAATGTCTGTTGCATGAAGGGATGAATACATTTCTAGCTCCAGAAGGAGCTGTAAGCCCAGAGAGGCCAACTGCCAAGCCTCCCTCCCTAGCTCCTTCCCTGGAGCCTGTGATATTTAATTAATACGAGGCAAGCAGAGCCCACTTTATGGAGCTGGCCCAGGGGCCACCCGTAATTGAGAAATGATGGGAGGCACCTGCGACTTGACCTTGGCTAATGATGGATAGACCCATGCGGAGATCAGAAGCCAGAGACCCACTGGCAGGGGCATCGGTCCAGAGAGTCTGGGTAGAGGAAAGAGAAAAGAGAAAAAAGATGTCTGCAGCCATGGCTTGTGATCTCTGGAGGCAGGGCAGCTCTCAGGAGAGGCAGATGACACCATCTTTCTAGGGGAGACTTTGTAGGGGGGGGCTGCCCTTTGGGCCAGGCTGAGGCTAGCCCTTCCCCAGGAACCTCGGCTGCCTCTATTCTGAGGTGTCCAGGTGTTGGGGTGCACAGTGCCTATTTGCTGATTGATAAGCAATAGAGTCCAGGGTCCAGGGGACTTTGGAAGGAAGCAGGTGGGAGGGGCTGGACCAGGGGCACAGTGCTCGGTATGTACAGTGAACTCCGGCTGATGACTCCTCCTTGCTCCTGCCTTTGGCTCTGAAGACGAGGAGGCCTTGGGCTAAGGCACATCCTCTAGCCCCCTGGCTCATGGCATCTTGCCCTGCAGAGCTGTGGCCTCTTATCTCCCTGCAGGGCAAAGCGAGCTCTCAGCAAGGGGACCTGGTGACCAGCTGGAGGCAGAAGTGTGGGGAAGAGATGGGCTCCAGGCTTCCTTATCTTCAGCCCAGGCACCCAGAGGTCTATGCTGTGGCTCTCTGAGGTGCTGGCTGTCTGAGAGCTGGGGTCATGTGCTACTTATCTTCTCTGTGGCCCCGAGAAGCTTTAAACATAGCTGCGCCCATGAAAAGTCAGGCTGAGGCTGGGTTCTTGGTGTAAAGGTGCTGGAAGGTGAGAGGCCTTTAAGGGAGATTAATGTCTTTACTAGGAGATTACTTCTCTTGAGACCTGGCGCTTGCATCCTCTTTCTTGCATGTGTGCCGCTCTTCCACATGCACCTGCTTCCTTTTCACCATGAGGCCTTTGGCACAAGTAGGGCAGATGTGGGCACCTTCCAAGCTTCGAGAACTGTGAGCCAAGATAAATTACTCAGCCTCTGGCGTTTTGTGATGACAACAGAAAATGGACTAAGAGAATTCCATGGTGCCTAGCAATGGAAGTAAAGCAGACTAGCTTGGTGTTCAGCAAACCCGTCTTCTATTCCTTCTCCAAGGTTAGGGCTTGAGGATCTGGAAAATCTTCCTCAGCTGTGGACTCTCAGGGCCTGGCACATAGTAGGTTTAATGAATTTTCACTGAGTGACTCAATGAAGTACATGGCATCCATGGGTGCTTAGACATGCTTTCTTAGTGGAGACCTGGTGAGCCCAAGATCAGGATCGCCAGACATGAGTTTGTCTGGGTAGACCTGATGATGTTTTACCAGCCTCCCAATGTGGGGCACCTGGTTGGGCAACTCGGAGTGTTTCAGAGCTGGTGCCCAGGATGCTGGTCATCCTAACAAAGAATCACAAGCAATGTGGCTTCTGCCACCGAAAGGTATTCTCTTATAGTTCTGGAAGTTAGAAGTCTGATGCCAAGGCGTGTTAGTCAGGATTCCACCGGTGCAACAGAATGTCTGAAAAAGTGAATTTAAAAGGAAGACAGACCTACTCAGGCTCACTGCTCACTTGGGTCTATGGAGAGCTAGTAAAGTGTGTTGTGAGCAAAGGGCGGAGGGGCCTGCTCATCTCATGGTGACTGGCAAGCAAAAAGAAAGATGAAAAAGGGGCAGGGTCATAGCATCCACTTCCTGGATATGTTCCCAAGGACCTAACCTCCTCCCACTAGACCCCACCTCTTAAAGGGTCCTCTAGCCCAATATGTAGCACCACAGGCTTCATGGTGCTTCAACCCTGGGTGCTTAAGTGGGGTACCTTTAAGAGCCAAACCACAGCAAAAAGTATCAGTGACACAGTTTCCTTCTCAGCCACTGGTCCACACTCCCCCCCAGGATCTGGTAGTTTGCCAGCAATCTTTGTGCTCCTTGGCTTGTGGAATCACTCTCACTCCACTGTTACCTTCATGTGGCATTCTCCCTGTGTGAGATCACTGTGAGACAGGTGGGTGGGGATGATGTTCTACACAGACTTGCGCCTGAGGCCTCTTCTGCTGCAGTGCTGGCCTGGGCCTGACCCCTGTGTCCCAGAGAGTCTTGGCCTCAATTAGGAGCAGCCGCTGGTCACAGTCACACTGTCACTCAACCTCCTTGACTAGGCAATGTCTGTAGTCCACTTGTTTTGAATCCTGGGTTTGCCACTGTCTCCAGGTCCAACTTAGAGCCTCTGAGTCTCTCTTCCCTCCACTGTAAAATGAATGCAATTAAATCCCCTCTGCATGAAGTGACTCTGAAGTTGAAGCAAGACTACACATGTCATTAGCACATCATGATGACATTTCCTAGGAGATCCAGGTCCTGCCTAGAAGGTTGACATCTGTGCAACGGTCTTGGTGAGGCCCTACGAAGCATCAAGTGACCCTGACATGTCAAGACCGGTCACAGAGGACCAGGGATCGGCTTATTACAGCCCAATAAAAGGTCTGGCCCAAGGCCTGTTTGTGTCAATAAAGTTTTATTGGAACATAGCTGTACCCACCTGTTAAAATCTGCCATTTTTACAACCAGGTCAGAGTTATGTATTTGCAACAGAGAATGCCTGTGCCACAAACCCTTAATGTGTATTATCTGATTCTTTCATTAGAGGAGTGTGCTGATTCTTCCTGTAAGGCAGTATGGGCCTTTGCACTTAGAAGACCAGAGTCAAAACTCAGCCTTCATCGTTTCTGGTGTGCTGTGTTGAGAGGTAGCACGTGAAGCATCCATCCTCATTTGTCTAGTTGAGGAGATACATTTATACCACAGGGCAACTAGAGTGAGGGGCTGGGCAGCTCATGAATAACCCTTTGGCCTGTGGAGATATCAAGGACAGTGCAGGGGAACTTTGGACCTCAGCTGCTCCTACGTCAGGGCCCTTGGTATGCAGTAGGCGCTCAATATCATCATGGCGCCTAGTATAGGAATTTCCCCCATTGTCTCCATCCAGGGAGGAATGGGCAAACTCATCTCTGCCACATGATGAGTGTGGGCTGACTGTAATTGAGGGGCTTCCCCAGCCTTGTGTGGCCCAGACAGGATCCCCCAACTCCAAAGCTGCCTTCCAATGTCCTCTACTCTGGGTGCTGTTCTGTCCTTACCGGTGCCCCTTGCTCAGCTCCCATCATGCCTCACATCCGTGATGGAAAGAAGTCAGTCAGAGCAAAAAGACAGATCGTGTGCCTCCACGGCCCTGGCATTTCCCTCCAGATCTCTGGATTTCCATATATTTGAAAACCTAATATAAACAACGGAGAGGAAATTTGCATTTCGGGCAGCAAGGAATGAAAAATTGAGGCGGCGTAATGTATTGCCACACGCAGAAGAGGGCTGACCGTGGCGAGACCAGCCTCTTACGACAGGCCCAATAGGCCGGTGGCAAACTCATTTCCTGGCGGAATATAGGGTTCATCTGCTGGAACATTTAACAGGCATCAAAGAAGGATCGCTCCCACCTTCCCAGCGCCACAACGCCTCGCTCCTGCCTCTCTCTCTGCCATTTGATTAAACCCCTTTATGTAGCTTTAATACAATATGTATGATCCACACCGAGACAAATAAATTCTTACGTACTTTCCAGGATTTGGAGAGCCCTAACGGTTATGTATGCTTTCTTTGCATTTTTTGAGGGACATTAAAAGGACGATATGTAAAAATAAGCTGCCCAAACTGATGTGATTTGTGGCTGGTCATCAAATGGTGGTGAAAAGAGGTTCAAAGTTAATTTCCAGGTGTGTGAAAGTGTGGACGGCACTGTGGCTCATGGGAGCAGCAAAGGGGATGATGGATCTGGTCAAGGCTGGCTGTGGGGTCAGGGTTGTCCTCAGCATGCTCACAGATGTAGGGCCTTTGGAGCAGGGACGCTGGGAGGTTAAAGCTGCTGCTTTGGCTTCGGCAGATGGCGGAGTGGAGCCCGGAGAAGCAGGCCGATCTGCTTGAGGCACACCGCAAGCAGAGAGGCAGGCAGGGTGGGAAATCCTCCCTGGGGATGTCACAAAGCTGTTTAAGGATCCATCACATGCTTTACAACCTCTCCTGCGGCCGGCAGGTGGCAGAAAGACATGTAGCAACTCCCACGTGGGCAAGCCTACAGTGTGGGCACCCTTCCATTGGGGCATGTGTGACTGTGCCAGGACAGAGCATAACCGGACTGTGCAGGGACACTGGGGCTGGAATTTCCACAGGTGGCCCTGAGAACCAACTCACAGAGGTCCACAGACCTGGCAGCCGGCACTGCACCCAGGCATGGCTAATCTTACCCAGAGACACGGATGCTGAGAGCCTTGAGAGGGGTCAGAGTACTTATTGGAAGCTCTGCTGGCCTAACTTCTGTTTAACAGAATCCCTCAGATTCTTCCCATTTAGCTCCTAACTTTAGAGCTAGTGATTCCAGAGAAGAAGAGCATTCTGATGGATAGAGTTCAGACCCTGGAGTCAGATGGCTTGCATTCGAATCCAGCCTCCCCATCTGCTTCGGCCGGGGGGCCTGCCTCTCCCCTGGATAAGGGGAAGCTGGTGCCTCACCTGGGGACACCTGGGACCAGGCCATGGTCTAGTGAGGATTTTATCAGAACACCCTGAGGGAGAACACACTTTGGATTCGGTTTTGTCACCGGGTGGCAGATTGAGGCTTTGAACTTCACCTTGGCAGCAGGGCAACTAGGCCGTGTGGCTTTTCCATCAAATATTGTCCTTGAGTTGGGATGTAACCTATGGAAAGTGGTGAATGCACCGCTCTAGTTACTCAAAATGACCGTGGAGCACACTGAGGGTGGGCGAGGGAGCTGTGCTGGCAGGGGAGGCAGAAGCAATGCCAACAACGCAGACTTAAGGGCTGGAGTTCACCTGTTGTGCTCAGGTGTGCTTATCTAACATCCATAAGGAAGTCTGTGGTAAATAGCCTCGGTAGAGCATCTCTCCCGGTGTCTCCTGAGCATAGACATCTGCTCACCCTTACTGTGCAGAGGCCTGTGATTGTTGTGTAGCTTGGAGTAAATCACTGGGTTGGTCTTTGCTCTGGGCTTCAGTTTCCCCATATTGTCAGTGATCTCTCCAAGTGAGCCTCTCATGGTTGCCCGGTTGTGAGTATCACCACACTGTCATGGGACACCATGGCTCAGGGGGCTTCTACGTGGGTAGAGCATGAGGGAGAAGTGACCCCCAAATGTGACCTGAGTCCTGTAGAAGCTTCTGGCTGGACATCCCAAGAAAGAGCTCGTGCAGAGATTTAGCAGAAGGGAGAACCAGTCCAGGGTGTGGGCAGTGCGTCCGACCTCTGAGGGCACATTTCCAGGATGCCCCCCAAGTCCCAGGCAACCCTAGGTCCCCACTCTGCCAAGGAAGGAGCCTCTGTCAGGGTCTGATGGTGCGGGAGTGGCGTTCCCAGCCACCCTGCGCGGCATCCTGGCTGGATTGGAGCTGCATGGCCACTCTTTCGGTCACTGAACTCCTTCAGCCACGGGCACTTTGCCTTATGCAATTCAATTATCTGCAAAAATACTGGCGAAGATGCCTGAGGGCCATGGGAGTGGCAGGACAGGGCTTTCTTCTGAATTATTCCCCTGCATTTGAGTATCTAACGAATCTGTCAGCAGAGCCTGTCAGTTCTTGTCCAGATTCATCTCTGTGTACCTCATGGGTCTGGTGGCATCTCACTGTTGGTGGCCGTGCACCTGGGCAGCGCCACCACCCCACTCCTGGGGACAGCTAGAATCTACCACCTGGTCCCTTGCTGCTGCCTCCCACCAAACTGTCTTTTCTCCATCAGTCCAGGGGTGTATTCTTCTGAAAAAGTAAGTTGAATTCTGTCTTGCACTTGTTAAATGCTTCAGTGGCTTTCCATAGATGAGACTTCAATTCCTGACCCAAAGGCCAAGTCTCCCCATCACCATCTCCCAAGAACATTCTTGTCCACCTCTTCAGGGCCTGTGCTCTGAACAAGGCTTTCTTTTTGTCCTTGAATATGCCAAGCTCCTTGCTACCACAGGACCTTTGCACATGCTACTCATTTGGGGTATAGGTGGTATACTCTCTTCATTTAACTGATAATCATCTCTCATGGCTCAGCTTAGCCGCCAATCCCTTTCAAGCATACTCCCTATCAGACCTCTCTCTGTTTTGAAGACATGTACTTTATTGCTTTAAAAGTCTACTTTTAAAATTCTGTCTAATAAAAACTTTTATGGCTTTGATGTATTCTAAAAATTCTTGGTCTATGGTGGAAGTCAGAAAACCTGTAACCATAGATGGGCTGTGCTGATAGCCCACGTCCACTTTGGGTGCATCCTTGAACCTCGTCCGGTGACATTTCCTTTGATGGACTACCCGGCATGTGAAGAGGCACTGCAACTACGATTCTGACTGTTGAAAAATGGTGCTTCTTAGGACATCAGAACCTGCTATTCTGTGTCTGCTTGAGGTTAGCTGGGATAAGATTCAGACCCTGGCTGGTCAGGGTCAATCTTCCCTCGCTGCCTGAGGAAGCCACAAGAAGACAGATCTTTGGCCCTTCCACACCCCTTAAGAATAAAAGGTGAAAGTCGAAGGCAGAGGACAGGGAGGGATAGAAGAAATAAGAATGGGAAGAAGACAAGCAAAATCAGATTGAAAATATTGTATGATGGTACCTTGGTTCACGAACTTAACTTGTTTCACAATTTTAGAAAAGATGGCCATGTTCGTGTTTGTGTGGGAAGGAGGGCCTTGCTCGTGTTTGTCATCTGATACAGAGGTTGCAATAAATAAATAAGTAAGTAGAACAGAAATAGAAACAAAAGCCTTCCAAATTTTTTCAAAGGCTTGTTGTTGCACACCAAATTATTCCCAAAACAAAAGTATTCTCAGACTGAGGTATGACTGGATTTTTAAGGAGACTTCCTTAAAGTCTTTCCTGAAGTCCATGACTTCAGGACACAGTTACCCAAGGTTATCCACATTGGTACTCCCTAAGCTTGTTTGCTTCTTTTCTTCTAGGTTCATCACATTCAGAACCCCTTAAAGATACTGTAAGTCTGTAAAGGAGTGCAGCTGATAAGATAAAAGGCAAAAACATGACCGTAAGGTAGAGTAATAGATGAAAAGATTTCAAAGCATGTTTCAGGCAAAACATCTTATGTCATCCACCTTTAAAAAAAAAAAAGCAGTAGACTGCGCCTTTGGTTTTCTCTTTAAAATAGTTTTTTTTTTCCCCCTGTAAAAGAGCCATTTCTGCCTCGGGATAGGTGATAGCCTTCCTCCCAGGTTCACAAATTGTGGATTTCCACCATGACAACCCTATAGCATTGTTTCTTATTTTGAGGATATTTACTCCCCTATTTCTCTGAGTGTGAGCTTTTACAATTCTCCCTACAAAGTCCCTTTAGGGCTCTTCAGAAATGGACATTCCTTGTCTTAGTGCTCAGTTCACTGTCTTCCATCTTCCCCTCCAGACTGCAGTTACACGAAAACTGGGACCGCTTCACATCAGCCACTGCCTCCTCACCTCTCTTCTCAACTGCCATTTAGGACATCAGAACCTGCTATTCTGTGTCTGCTTGAGGTTAGCTGGGATAAGATTCAATCTCTGGCTGGTCAGGGTCAATCTTTCCTCGCTGTCTTAGGAAGCCACAAGAAGACAGATCTTGGGCCCTTCCACACCCCTTAAGAATAAAAGGTGAAAGTTGAAGGCAGAGGACATTTGTCACTAGCAACACAAGGACAAAGCCCTGGTCATCTGTATCATGCCGAAGGAAGCCAGTGTCTCAAGGAATTATGGGAATTATGTGGAATTATGGGAAATATGTGGGATTATGGGAATTATGTAGAATTATGGGAATATTTTCAAAGACTGGGGTGGTGCATGGGAAGGAGTTCCAGGTAGGCCTTCTGAGAATGTGAGGACCCTGGCGCCTGTGGGCTGGGAAGAGAAGTGCCCAGCCTTGGATAGAGCTGGGTCACATGTGTTTCTTATTTTCTTGTCACTCATGTGTCCTCAGGCATGGAGCTCTGCATCCTCATCACTTTCTCTGTGCTACAAGAGGATGAAGCCAACCTTCACCTCTGGGGTTATTGGAGGATTGGCAGATGGGGCTTTAGCATCAGCCCTGGAGCAAGCTCAACAAACAACAGTGTCCATGTCCTTGTGTGGATCCTTGAGATGGCCCAGGATTATATTTTGCAAATCCATTTCCTGAATCGATAAGATCCCGAAGCTCTCTCCCAACTCTACTATGATTGGAATCATAGTACTAAGTTCATTTATAGGACCCCAATCCAACATAGGTGTCTCGTGTAGGGATACAATTCAGTGTACTATCTCAAAAGAGTTGAGGAAATTGGAGTGAGCCATGGACTCCCTTACCCTGTCCTTGGTCCTGCTGCCCTCCCCACCACACACTGCTCTGCAGGAGCCCATGGAGGAGGGCATAGGGTCCCATGGCTGAGCATATCTGCTCTGCTGTTCACAGCTATGTGGCCACCATGGGGTAAATAATGATCCTCCTCAAATACGTGTCCCCTCCGAGCCTCAGAATGTGACCTTGACTGAAATATGATCTTTTCAGTGAAGTTAGAAATGTGAGATGAGATCAAGCTGGATCAGGATGAGCCCCAAGCCCCAGTTCCATATGAGAAGAGGAAGCAGATCTTGTGGAGATAGAGACAGAGGTTGGAGTGATGTATCTACAAGCCAGCTGCTGCCCAGAGCTAGGACCGAGGCCTGGGACAGACTCTGTGTTTAGTCTTTGAGGAGGGACCAGCCTTGCCGAATGCTTGATTTCCAGCTCAGCCTCTGGGATGTGAGAATCCATCTCTGTTTGGCCCTTTGTCATGTCAGGCCTGCCTGAACTTTGGAGTCTTGGCTTCCTCACCTGTAAAGTGGGCATTGATATAGTCTTTGTTCTCTAGCAAAATCAAAAAACAAGGAATCCACTTGTGTCAACTTCTTAGGACCCTTCTGGCCCAGGGCAGATGTTCAGTAAATGTAGTTATGGGCCAGAGATTTATCTCAGTGGTTCTGGTTCCTGTCTTGCAAACAAAAGGTCTCAGATTCATCCCTGATAACCACATACCACAATGCTGGGTGGGGAGACTCACATCCATCAACTATCAGTACCACACACCACAGTGCCAGGCGTGGTGGCTTGTGCCTGTAATCCCAGCACTCGGGAGGCAGAGGCAGGAGGATTGCTGTGATGTGAGTTGGAGGCTGAGCTCAGGGCCAGCCTGAACTACAAAGCGAGACCCTGTCTCAAAAAAAAAAAAAAATTGTAGTTGTGACTGTTACCAACAGTGTCTTGGGCTTCTCTGTGCTGAGGTCAAAGCAGCCTCTTGTCCCAGCTGAGAACTCAGGAGCCTGGGGCAGCACAGGCCCTCCTCTCTGTTGATCAGACCGTGGAAGGAGCCTGGTCTCCCCTTTGTTGATCCCAGCGTCTCTGCCTCCATGTCCGTGTCCTCCCCCTCCCGCACACCTCCTTCTGTGCCATCTCCAGTGTCCTGCTCTCTTTGCCTCCTGGACTCTTGGCGAGTGAGATATTCTTTTCAGGAAGCAGGACCAGGAAGTGCTTGATGTGGTTGATGATAAATGTCAGGGATTCATCCCTTGCTCGCTCCCCTTACTCTTGCTCCCCTCCCTCCTTTCATCAGCATTGGCTATCTTTCAAAGACAACAGATTTGTAAAAATAATTCCTTCAAAAGGTGACCATTTCACAGGTGCAAGCCGAGCCAGCCCGAAGGCCCGGAGCAGCGCCATAACTCGAGCCCCGCCAGCCCCAGCACCCAGCCCAGAGCTGGCCCAGAGCCCTGCTTTCTCCTCCCCCTCCCCGCCCGCCACTTCCCTGGCCCCTGCCCAGCATGATTCTATTTTCAGGAAGGCTCCCGTGACCCGTGGGTCCTTCAGCCACAACAGAGGTGGCGCCGGTTGGAATCCAGGCGTGAAATTATGAAGGGACAGGGCTGCGGCTGCCTCCAGTTGTGCCCTGGCCTCAGATGTGAAATTGTCATTTTTTCTTTCCTCCCCCACCTCACACCGGCCTGTCGCATGCGGGGCGGAAAAGATTGTATTTATCACCTGTCAGGATCTGCCAGAACTGAGTTACGTGAGGCAGGACAGCATAAAATTATCATACACAAGCATGAAATTACAAAATCGCTCGGAACTGAACAACAAAATTATTTCATTTCGGAGGGAGGCCATTCCATTTTTTAGCTCTGACACCTTGACTGCCAAACTTTGAATTGAAATTGAGTGTGCGGGCCATGGAATAGAGATAGCAATAACAAGAAGTAGCATGTAAACTAGCCATGCAGACATACTACATTAATGGCCCCTGAAACCGCCCACCAGAGATATGTAACTAAATAAATGTCACATGTCCCCGCTGTTCCACTTGCTTTCCACAACAAGAAACAACTTACGCCAACATTGCAGCCCAGGGCGACTGTCCAGGGTGTGTAGGAGGAGACACCGGGTCTGGTTGGTTTCTCTGGTTTCCTGAGTGACGTCCCTAGGAAGGAGACGCACACAGCCTTCGGAGGTGTGTGTGTGTGTGTGTGTGTGTGTGTAGTTTGAATGTGGATTTCAAAACCAATGAGCTGGGTTGCAGTGAGTGAGTTTGTTAACCTCTCTGAGCCTCTGTTTCATTATCTGTGAACGTGAAGACAGTCATGTTTCACGAAGTTGTTGTGAGAACAAAAGCACCCGGCACATAGTAGGTCTTCAATAAAAAGTTATGAGGGTTGGGGTGAGGGGGTTATTGCCCACACTTTTTTTTTCCTCCTTTCAAGCTTCTAGGTGATTTTAAATTTGGTATTGAAGGCTTTTAGCCAATAAGTCTCACATGCCTGGGAAAGAAGACTGTGACAGGACTGGCAAAGTACCTCAGTGGCACCACACTGTGCCTGCCTCATAAGTGCGGGGGGCTGAATTTGACCACCAGTACTGTGGAAAAAAGAAAGAAAACTGTGACAATAACATGTGTCAATATATAAAATAGAGTTAGGCTGAGTTTTTTATTGTTATTTCCAATTTTTTTACCATTCAGTGTCTCTCTGCCTTTGCCATGTGACTTTCCAGCCCCTCCCTCTGGAGGTGGGGCTTAGTTCCTCACCCAGTTGTTACTGGGCTTGGACATGTGACTTAATTTGACCAATGATGTGTGAAAAGACATTAAATATTCCTGTGGCTTGCCTTGATCTTTTGTGCAAATGCTATTTTCTTGTGAATGTTGTGTCCCAGGTAGACACAGCAGTGATCTGAGGAGGAAGAGAGGTAGATGCTGTAGCCTACAGTAAATCCTAACCATCTGCCTGAATAATGCTCATTGCTGGTTTCTGAGCATTGTGGGCATGTTTGTTACGCAGTAACACTGATTAATAAAGCAGAGGTGAATGATTATAAACAGAGATTTATCACGATGATCACTCTGAAGAACATTTAATATCCAAATGGGAGTCAGCACAATTCTTTATTGAGTGCAACTGTTTTGTGAATTCCACAATACCTTGGATCTCTGACTTCTACCCCTTCAGTGCTAATGTTGCTCCTTAAATATGGGAACTAACATAGGGCAGTGAGATTCTACCTTATCAGATCCTACATTCTTTTCTCATAACATATATTTTATAATTCCAGTTTTTCTAGATTGAAATTCACACATTTCATCTACATCTATACCTAATTTTTTTTAAAAAAATCAATGTGATGCCCTAACTGTAATATAAAGGAAGAATAAAATGAAAGCAATTTATAATAAAATAATATCAATTTCTATATGCAAATTACCAAGAAACTACTATATGCCAGGAGACATAATGAAGCAGTCTGGTGCTTGTACCTTCTTATAATGCATAAGTGGAGAATTTCAGACAAATATTCAGTTGAATATTGTCGACATTTTTCCTTTTATATTTGACATTTTGAAATCAGCTAAATTAGTATATTCATATGTATGGTGGCATCACCAGGAACGAGACTCCAAATGTCGCTGGGCCAGGTGTGCTGGGGCAGCAAATCACGTTCCCTGAGCAGCTCGGAGGCCAATGCCTGGACTTGTGGAAATGGAAAACCTCCCTTTGGATAAAACGGTACTACTGTCCCCCAATTTACACTGAAGCTACGTCCCAGAAAATCTCTTGTAAAGTGAGCCAGAGAGGGAGGGAGAGAGGGGGAGAGAGGGAGAGAGAGAGAGAGAGAGAGAGAGAGAGACTGTTGCATGCAGGGTGGATTTAAATGCCAGCCTCAGGTGACTGTGAAGAAATAAGTGACTTACATCAATGAATGTTCTGAAGGGTATTTGAAATTCCTGCCTCTTTGGGACACTCTTGGAGTGCAACAGTCCCGGGTACTGCAGGTCCAGCATTGCTGACATACTCCTCTCCGCTTAGTGGGAGAACTGGCCTCAGGCTCGGTACAGTGGACATTTGGGGGATGTCATCTGCTGTGAGGGTCTGTCCTGCGCCTTGCAAAGTGGCTTAGCAACATCTCTGATCTCCACCCTTTCCGTGCCGGTAACTCTTGTTCTTCAAGGCATGATGACCAGAATTATGTTAAGACATTGCCGGATGTCTCCCGCAGAGGCGGGATGTGAAGTATCTCCTTCTGAGAACCACTGGACAACAGTGTCATAAAGAACCCGCACTCCCGACAGGTCCAAATCCTCCAGGGGAGGTACCTCCAGGAAGACACGTTTGTCCAGGAAGCCCTGGATTTTATGGTGTCGTTACCTGCTGTGTGTCAGGTGTCGTGGACTCTGCAATGCATGTGGCAGCCTTTTCCCTCAAGGAGTTCAAGTTGCTCAGCTCCCGATGTGGAAGACTCTGCGCCACCCTCCATTCCTAGCTCAGCCCTTGCACTATTTAGTCTGACTGTTGATTGTTTCTAGAGTTTATCCTGCCTGCAGCCTTCCTTCTCCCCGGTACCATTGCACTGTGTCCAGGGGAATCTGCTTCAGTTGCAAAGTGGGAAATATGAGGCCGACCCTCTTCCCTTTAGAGCCCCACCCTTGCCTCTCGTCACATTTGGAAAGATGTAGAGAAGCTCTCTAATGGCCCTATGTGGATCTGAGCCGGGGCCACCCTCTGCTTTCCTCGCAGCTGGAAGATGGTCACCCAGGACGCTGTGGACATTGGAGGCTGGATATCGGCTAAGAGCTTGGCTAGGAGGGGTCATCAGGACCAGATCTTCTTCCTCCTCCGGGGCCTCCTCCTCCTCCTTCTTCTTCCAAACTCATAGCAATCCTCCTGCCTCTGCCTCCTGAGTCCTGGGATTGTAGTATGAGCCACCACAGCTGTCCTCTGTGGTACTGGTTCTGATTGCTGGTGGGTGTGAGCCTCCATGTGCAGCATTGTTGTATGTGGTTACTGGGGATCAAACTTGAGCCCTTGTGCTTGCAAGGCAGGTGCTGGAACCACTGAGCTAAATCCCTGGCCCTCAGATCTTCTTAGGAGATGCTGACCTCTGTAGATCCGCTAACAACACACAGAACAGAAGAGTAGTGTTTAGCTGATTCCGAGTTCCACTCAGAGAGCACAGGGAAGAGGAAGGGGTGCAGAGCCAGGGCTGATGGTGGCCTTGTGGGGCTCCTTTCTCTATGCTGGACTGGAGCTCTGACACTTATCATGCCCACCGTCTTGCAGGGTGGGATGTGACTTCCCATTTTACAGATGATGAGATTGAGCCTCAGGAAGAGAAGGTCATTTGCTGAAGGTGATTAAGACTGAATATCAGAGCTGGGGTTGGAATCAGATTCCCGGGAGATGTGGTCCCAGCTGTGTGTGCCTCTCCCCTGAAGGCTTCCAGAATTTTGTTAGTGTTTCCTCAGCCTCATCTGGCCACCGGCTGGTGTGTCCCCTGCATAGCACCGGGGGTTCCAAAAGTACAGACTCAGGGCATTCTCTTTCAATTCCAGACGGAGAGCTGGTTCTATCACACGACCCACAGTCCTGGGAGAGATTTGTCCTTTGCGTTTCTCTCTAGTGCCCATTGCCCTGTCCTTCCTCACTCAGTCTCTGAGAACTGGGCAGGCAAGCCAACTCTTGGTAAGCTGGTGTGGCCACAGGACCCTTGCACCTGCTATTCTCGGCGCTTACCCGGATGTACCATCTGTCCTCTCAAATCTCAGTTCCACCATCACCTCCTTGTGGACATGGCTCTCATCACCCGCCGTGAGCCCTAGTCTGGGTCAAGTCTGCTCTGCACACGTGCTCGTGAACATTGCTAGAGTTGAGCTTTAATCTAGTCTCTTTCTCTAGACCAGTGAGGCGAATCTTTGGAGCTTTCAGTGATATGCCCATTGCAGCACACATGCTGTAGGCTCACCCCCTGCCTAGACTAGAAGCCCACGAAGGAATCGACTCTGCTGGTTTCACTCTCATTAGTCCCCTTGATCCATGCATAGCACATAGTAGGTGCTCAGTAAATGATTGCTCCATGAGTGAATAAGTGACTGCCTGACTCAGAGTTCTGTGCTCCATCTTCTACACCTACCCCCAACATTTGGCCGACTAGTTCTGAGGGGATTTACCTTCCTCCAGCCCCTCAGCTGGGCCTGGGAAGAGAGCCACAGGCTGCAGCCAGGCGTCCAGGCATCATTTCGCAGGAGCTAACAGCGACAGGTAGCGGTCACAGGCCATCGCCCACCAGCCTTCGCCACGTAAATCCTGCACTAACGATTTGTGTAAACTTCCTCGCAGTTGTTATTTATCACCGCAAATAACGAGTGCAGCGGGTGGACACGGCTTGGTTCTTGCGCAGCCGCGGTTCAGGCAGCGGCGTGGGCGGGACCCTGGTTCTTCAGCCCACGTATAAGGTGGGTGTCCTGGGGCAGAGTCCACCCTTCTCTGTGCCTCGATTTCCTCTCCCAGTGCACTCCAGGGACCCTGGAGGAAATTAGTGCAGACAGATTAAACACTCAATGGGACTGGATACACGGCAAGCGCTCACGAAAGTTAGCTGCCCCCTCTCCCCACCGTCATCCTGACCAGCATCCTCCTCCTGGGCCCCGAGGGACATTGTCTTCTCCACATGGCTTTAACACAGATCTCAGCATAGTCGAGGTCCAGCCACTGTGTGATGGGACGAATTTAGTCATCAGAAGCCAGAGTAGGGGCCACCTGCCCAGAGCCTAGTGCGTGCGGAAAGCGCCCCCTGGCAGGTGAGCGGCCTTGGGTAGGTCACTCACTTGCCTGGGTGACTCCTTTGTCGTGGTCCAGTCAAAGGACCAGTAGCCTACCTGGGTATCCTGGGGGGAATGGATCCTTGGAGGGTCCAACTGGATGTGGAGGCGCGATCTAGTGGGAAATGAGCATCCAATAAGTGATGAGTTTTATTATTTATTCAAACAATGGACTTTTTATTGAGGGTTACCACAAGAGGGCTGATGGAGACTCATCAACAATCAGAACCACAGCTAAAGGAGCTTTCCTTCCACTGGGAGGTGAGATCACAAGCAAAACAGACAAATCACACAGGTCAGAAGATAACAATCTGTTGATGAAAGAGCAGGCAGAGGCTGCCAGAATTGATGCTGTAGAGGCCTGCACTTTTCAGTCGGGTGGCCAAGGAGGAAGATGTTATTGGAGACGGCTTGAAGTACTTCCTGATATTTGCAGGAGGGCCTTTCAGATGAGGGAAGGCAGGTGCAAAGGCCCTGGGGCAGCCAGCAAGGGAGTCACTGTGTTTGAGGTCAAGGGAGCAGATGGGAGAGATGAGATTGGTGAGGCAGAGTGACCTGCCTTGTGAGCAAGCTCGAGGGACCGCGGAGGGACTTTAGGTGAAAGGAATGGGAGGAGGCACAAGATGGAGCTACTTGGAAAGGGCGCCCCCTGCTGCCAAGTGCACAATGTGTTGGAAGGGGAACAGCAGAAGCAGATGTAAGATGAGTGGCCCTGGTAGCTTCTCACAGTGGCTATGTCCTGGTCTCCATCTTAGGGAGAGGGACCAGAGGGGCTCCTCCAACCCACTCTGTTCCCTGCCCACCTGCCCGAGTTGCCGTTGCATCCCTGAGGTGAGTTCAGGGCCTGACACCTAACTCAGATCTCAATCGCCTCTTTTCCATCGAGATGTGGAGCCCAAGTAACCAAGCTGGGGCCGTGACAGCAACCAGCACCTGCTCTCTGCAACAGATTCAAGACGTGTGAGACCCAGGCAGTGTCCGCCTCTGAACCTGCGGGGCTGGCGGCCCTGGCTGCCTGACCCGCAGTCTGACTCTGAGCTGTGCCTTGTCTCTGCCTGGCTGCCCCCCTCCGGGTCTGCACCCTGCACCTCCCGGTCTCCAAGGACCAGTCACTGGGCTTAGGTCCCACCCGAGTCCACCAGGATCTCCTCTTAAACTGATTATATAGCAAAGATCCTCCTACTGCATGAGGTCATGGTCACCGGTCCCAGGTGCTGGGATTTCAGCACAGCCTTTGTGGGGACACATCAACCCACAGCGCTCTGTTCACGGCTGGACTTGGGCTGCCACCATTCCTCAGTCTCCTCCTCTCCAGCCTTGTCCTGCAGTCAGAGATCTCTCTGAGTGCCGCTTCTGGGCTCTCAGCCCTTCTGTGACTCCCTGATGTCTCCGTCAGCAGGTGGCCCAGGCCCTGCTGCTGTGGTCCTTGCAGCCTTTCTCTCCTGTGAGTGACCGGTCATAGCTCAGTGGCCCTCAGCCCTGGCTCCCCACGGGCAACACCTGGAGACTTCCAAAGTGTGCCCAGGCCTGGGCTCCTGGACTCACTAGGGGTTCCAGTGACCAGCAGGGCCGGGAAGCATGCTCGGAGCACCAGCAGTTACCACACTGGAGGGAGATGCAGGTCCTGTGGGATAGTAAGGGTGTCCTCTCTGCAGGGGTCCTGGGGCAGGACTAGCTCAGAGCCAGAGAATGAATACATGAATTTTACAGTATTTTGGACTAAGCTACATCCCAGCCTTATTTACTTTTTTTTCCCAGTATCAGGAATCAAACTCAGGACCTTGCTCTTGCCAGGTGGGCGCAGTGCCACTGAGCTAAATCCCCAGCCTGCTAGCCCTATTTATATTTTATCTTTGAAACTGAGGCTCAGTAAGTTACCCAGGCTGGGGTTAACTTGTGTTCTTCCAGTCTTCCAGAGGGCTGAGGTTACAGGAATTTAGGCCCCACACCCCCAGGCTTAGAATTTGAATTTTTAACAAGTTCCAGGCAGTATGGATACTGCTGCTGTGTGTGCCCAGTGCCCAGCCTGGGCATTCCTGCCATTGGGGCCAGGTCCGTGCTGTGAGGCTGTCCTAGTACTGCAGCGTGGCAGCTGCATCCTTGGCCTCTACTGTTTGATCCCGGTGGCCTCCTCCATCGCCACCTGTGTCAACCAGAGATAGCCCCAGACATGGGCAAATGTCTTCCAGAGGGTGAAACCTAGTTCAGAATGAGAGATACACGCAATGATGGTTAATGCTGCTGAGTGTCCTGCAGTACGTGGGCAACTTCTCCACAGGAGACAGGGCACGTGGTAGGTGTCCAGCACGCAGGGAAGTGATTTCTTCTCTATTTTCATTAGTTTATTCCTTGGGGGAGAAGGGGCTTTGGGGTGATTTGGCACAGCCCCCAACCTGAGCAGGAACTCCTGAATGTCCTGGGGTACTGGGTGAACGTCTCTGGGACCAGCAGATGGTGGCTCCCATCCTGTGAGCCCTAGTTGAGAGGGAACTAGAAATGGCACCATGTATACTGGTGGGCATGACGGCCATCCTCAGAGATCTCTGTGCCCTGCTGCCTAGACTTTACCGGCATCAGCAAGAAAATGGGGCTTCCAGCCTTCAACAACATGGAACTGAATTCTGCCAACAGCCCCAGCCCCACAGTGAGGACCCCGGATCTCACACCTCGCTGTCCCTGTGACTCACAGACGCTGAACAGCCAGCATGTGTGACTTTTCTCTGTGAAGTTACCTTTGGCATGAGAGCAGCAGAGAAGTAATCCACTCGCCTCCTTCCACGGCCACCTGTCGCTCTCAGCTGGGCCTGGGAGACAGATGCATCATGCTGGACTTTGCACAGGGCCAGACACCCAGTGCTCACAGCTGCCCCAAGCCGGAGGATCTGGTTGCTCCTAGCTGCACATCCAGCAGGCACTAGACAAGGAGTAGGGATGTGGCCTTAGCTCTGGACTTCACAGTCTCACCAGAAGTGGCACCATGAGACTTCTGGCTCTTCCTCAAAGTCCAAATAAATATAAAGGGTGAGGCAGCCTGGTGGGACAAGCATGGGTCTGGGGTAGTATTCAGCTTTTTGTCCCTGAAGGAAATGCCTCTGGTGAGCTACACAGGAAGAGAGGAGGCCTACACAGCTCACAGGTTTGGAGGGGAAGCGTCCAAGGTAGTCCAGCTTCCTGTGGCATTACACAGTGGCAGGGTGTGCTTAGAAGCAGGTGGTCACCTCTGGGACCAGGAAGAGGGGCTCAGCCTCTCCTGGGAGCTGTATGCCTTCACCCCTTCTCAGGGCCTGACCCAGTGAACCAGGACTCCTGCGAGGCCCCACTTAAAGGTCCACTACATCTAATACGAGGACCCTGGGCATCCAGCTCCAATACATGGACCTTCGAGGACACACAGATCACCTCCAAACTATAGTGGTCATGTAGGGAGGCCTGGACTGAGGGCAACCTGCACAGGAGAAGGCCGTGTAGCCAGTAGGGGTGTCCTCAGCACAGCACCAGGTCGTGCTGCAGCTGGCTTTCCTGCCATGCTGGTCTTCTGTCTCTGGCCTCCCCAAGGGGGACAGGTGTGACCACACCAGAATGCTGTGAGTGCAGTCCCTGGACATGCTGCCCAAGGCTCCCTCTGCAGCCAAGGCTGAGTCCAGGGTAGCTCACAAAGGTCCCTGCAGCATAGGACATGGGTCTGTCACCTGGAAAAGCACTGCCCCCTTCCCCAGCCTGACTCCCATTTCTGTCTGGCCCCATTTCTAAGGGAGATTCATTTAGACCAGTTGCCTATATGCTGTAGCAGTCTTGCTTAACAATTCAGTGCCTTTTAACTTTTTAGAAGACAAGCGTGACCATATACAACATTTGAAATTTTAAAATTATGACAGTAGAAGGCCCCTTGCCGCTAATCCCCCTCCAGAGTTTCCCCCTTGCCTCAAACACACTGATCCCAGCCTCCTCTCTATGTTCTGCAGCAGCTCAGAGCATCCTCTTTCCTGAGTGTCTTTAGGAGACAAAACATGCGTGGTGCCCCCAAGCGCCACCCAGTGGAAGGAGGCTAGTAAAACATCACAGACTGTGGCCTCATTGGTTTTACTCGCCGGAAGTGGCCCATGCGACTTCCTGCTCTTCCTCAAAGTCCAAATGACCACGAAAGGTAAACATTTTGAATCATCGCAGGACATCGAGACCACCATAGAGTGTGACCAGAGACGCTTGAGGAAGAGGCCTTCAGGGCTGCTCCAGAAAGGTGCCGAGATGACGGGATAA
Source organism: Petromus typicus (assembly GCA_004026965.1). Taxonomy (NCBI): domain Eukaryota; kingdom Metazoa; phylum Chordata; class Mammalia; order Rodentia; family Petromuridae; genus Petromus; species Petromus typicus. The sequence goes on along the minus strand of PVIR01002273.1, from coordinate 63,228 downwards.
GTGTATTCAAAACATGGGAGAGTATTTCTACCGGGATTCACGACAGTGTGTCATTGGCTGTAACTGTTAAACATGTAAACATTTACCATAGTTTTCAATCACATCTCACAAAGTCTGAGATAGTTTGTCCCCAGCAACTAGGCGAACATTTATTATGTACCTTCTGTGTGCCCGTGCTCTGCTGGAGCTGAGCGCACAGAGGCGGAAGGACCCTCAAGCCTTGCAGGGTGCAGAGTTGGGGGAGGAAGAGATTTTCAGAATCGCTCATTTCTACCTCCTAGAAAAAACAGCCATTAGCATTTTGCTGTATGTGCTTCCGGGATCATTTCCCCATAAAATCTATACTTACACATACAAATATACATTTAAATGGGGCATATCTTTAAAATATAGCCCCATGCCATGCCTAGTACTCCGTAACCTGCTGTTTTCACTGATAGTCATTTTTTCCCACTTAAGAATTGGTCGTGAACATCACGACATCGTAATACATTTTCTCCAGTATCACTCACAGAACACCAAGCAGAGGACGGGAAAATACCTCAGTGCCAGGAATTTGAATAATGTGAATGGAGGTGGGTGTGAGCGAGGACGGGGCGGGGGAGCCCCACAGCGTTGGTAGCCTCCCTGGGACCCAAACCTCCCTGGGATCCAAGCCTCCTATTTGGTATCTGTTCACAACCCCTCTCAAAACCTAGATCCACTCAGGCCAGGTGAGAGTTGTCACTCTTTTGAGCTATTTCCTGTTAGAAATTTTTTTTAAATCAGTGTATGTTAATATTAGAGAGTACTGGAGTCATCTGGGGGAAGCTAGGACATACATTTAACACCTTTTAATTTCAGTCACCTTACTCATCCTAATTCCTTCTCCTTCTCATGTGACCCTTTCTTCATCTCCAGATCTCTTGGTTTCCTGTTTTATCTCCTTGGGTTTATTTTTCATTTATTACATTTTGTATCTGTAGGTTTCTCATAAAGAGAAATCATGTGATATTTAACTTTCTGAGTTGGACTGATTTCATTTAACAGGACGCTCTCTATTCCTTCTGTTTTTCTGCCGATGACATGGCCCTATTCTTCTTCACAGCTGAGTAGTATTCCACTGAGTATATGCACCACATATTCTTTATCTGTGAGGAGCTTTGAGGCTGAGAACGTGAAGAGCCCAGGGCGGTGCAGTACAGAGGAGAAACTTGCCCTGGTCACCCACTGCTCCCTTTCGACCAGCCTGAAACCTGAAAGGCAAAGCTCGGTAGAATCCGAGCTGGAAGGAGACTTGGGGAGCCAGGGGACAAACCTCTCTTTGCTCGGATGGAGCCAATGGGACCCAGAGAAGCTTTGCTGGTGCCCCCCAAAATGGCGGGAAGTGGGTCTCCAGGCTCCTCCTTTGCAAAATCCTCCCGGTGGATCAGGGTGGAAGCGTTTCTTCTGTCATCTTCTACACTTTAAAACTTGCACCCCGCATAGGAGCCAGGAGGGTTGACCAGAAGGTCGGAGCCTGAGCATGCAAGACTCAGTAGAGAGCAGACAGTTGCATTTGCCCAAGCTCTGTGCCCAGGCACCGCCTTTGCCACAGTGAGAGGGTCACGTGTCCCTGGGACAGTCACGTGCAGACAGCTTCCTCTTCCTCTTCTCAGAACATCAGTGCGGAGTGGAATCTGCAGCCTGTGCCCAGAGCCGGTATCAGGTGCTTCCTGGTCGTGGAACCTCAGGCCCGTGGTTTCACCTCTCTGAGCCTGCGCTGTGCCGTTTACACTACAAGGTCCAGCAGGGCTTCCTCCTGAGCAGTGTGAGCTATAGATAAAGTGCATTAAATGCCTTATAGGAGGGAGCGGCTCACCTGAAGTTCAATACGCCATAACTGAATGCCAAGAAGCTATACGTCTGTAGGGCTTTGTGCATTTTCTGCTGTATGAGGGTAGACACGGGCAGCAGGTGACCTGAGTTCTAATCTCAGCTCCTGTGTGACTGCAGACAAGGTAACTAACCCATAATTGGTTTTTATCTCTGTGAAAAGGGAATAGAATAGACTATCTCACAGGAAGTACACAGAGAGGAATTAAAATAATTAATATCCATAAGAAAGTTAGCCAAGTGTCAGGCATGTGGGCGGTACTTAATTCAAGCCAGCTGCCCTCATTACTGGTGGCATTTCCATAATTATCACTGTCCTTTGGAACAGGGGGGATCTGTGCTATCTTTCAGCCTGACCAGTCCCTTTGCCCATGTCCTTACCAAAGCCGGTTAAGTAACTATGATCATCAAACACCTGTGTGGCTGGGATCGAGTGTGGTGACATTAGAAGCTGTATTACATGTCATCTTCCTAAAACCCTGTGACATGGGCCAGTCCCCCATCTGTCAGTCCAGGTGGGGAGAAAAGCAGCAGAGGCACTAGCACAAAGTTGCAGAACCACGAAGTAGGAGAGCTGGGATTTGAACCTGGGTCTGTGTGACTCTGGAATCTTGCTCTTTTCCCTACAATAGATGCCCCACATTGATCTCCAGTCCAGACCCTGGTCCCATTTCTCTAAGTACAGTGTTCATGTCTCCAGCTGTCCCTGGAAACTGATGGCTCTCTCTTGACTGGTGTTTCTGGTTGTAAATAATGGTTCATTCATCTTTACCTTCATCTGTAAAACTTTAGTGGGGAATCTAGCATGTCAGGAGCCACTGGCCACTCACTCAGGGCGCAACAGGCACAAAAACAAGAGTTGGCCCCAGTGTGAATGGTCCATCACGTACCGTAGTGCATAGTAACAACGTCCACTGCTGTCCCCATTTAACAGATGAGGAAACTGAGGGGCTAAGAGATGAAATACAGTAGTAGCTTGGTTCACAAACTTAATTCTTCCCATGATTCTGGTCGCAAACAAAACTGGACATGAACTAATCAAATTCAGAGGTTAGGTTCAATGCTGACCTTCTGAGGAATTTGGTTCTCATCCAGTGCAGTTGGGGACCAGAATCATGGGAAGAATTGAGTTTGTGAACTGAGGTTCCACTGTACTTTGCTTTAGGTCATTTAATTTGCAAATTAAAGGCATCAAGTTGGTGCTTTTGAATTTTATCTAGGAGACTTTTTACCTGTATTAGTAAGCACCTGTCATACTTATCCATCCATCCATGTATCCATCCATCCATCCATCCACTGATCCATCTATCCATCCATCCATTCATCCACCCATCCAGTGATCCATCCATCCATCCATCATCCATCCATCTATCCATCCATCCACCCACCCATCTATCCATCTACCCACCCATCTATCCATCTACCCACCCATCCATCCATCCATCCATCCATCCATCCATCCATCCATCCACCACAGTGGGCTCCTTGCACAGTGAAAAAGCTGTAGTCCATATTTTTAGGCACATCCCTCTTTGAACTAGTGCTGTCTCACACACCAGACATCTGTGGCTAGAACATCTAAGTGTAAATTAGCTGTAACTAAATAAAATTTAAAATATGGTGCCTCCATCCCACCAGTCATATTTCTATTGCTCTTTATGCACCTAGCAGCTCCCTGTGGGAGAGCTCAGGTCCACACCATTTCCCTCACAGCCGGAAAATCCAGTGCATGGTGCTGCCCAGGATGAGGCTGAACCTGAGCACCATCTGCAGATGGAGAGCAATGGAGGCTGTGCGGAGCCCTGCGAGGCACAGAGAGAGCTGCAAACCCTGTTGCCTCATCACCTCAGCACAGCAGCAGCCATAGCCACAGCACCTGTTGGTGAAGAACGTTATAATCTGTAAAACCCAGCTGTGCCCATTTGCTCTCCAAACACCTTGCTATGTGGGAATTTCAACTCTTGTTTAGATAAGGATGCTGAGGCTCACGAGGGTGAAGAGATTTGCACACGGCAAGTCTGGGTGGGTTGCACTGTAGCTCCTTGGAGTTTACAGTGGAAGCATCAGAAGCCAGGGTTCCTTTCTACTTGGTCAGGACAGGCCTGCACCTGTGTGCTCCTCACTCACCTCTTGTCATAGTTCTTTTAAAATCCTTTTGCTACGATGAATGGCAGCCTCCCTCTGGGCTTGCCTTTCCTCTGGCTCTACACTGGTCAAAGCCAAAGAACCTTCCTTAAAAGGCACAAATACCTACTGTTCACTCTCCCTAGAACCCTCCATAACTCCCCATCCTTTTTTGAGGGAAGCCCAAATTGCACACCTGGGCCTGGGGAGCCTTTTGCCCTCTGGGCTTTGCCAACTCTCCAGCTTTAGCTGCTACAAATCCCTTCCTTCATCTGACCTCAATCATGTACAAAGATAGCCCCTAGCTTACTTTTCACTTCCGGGTCATGGCATCCACTTCCTCCTTGCTCTGACATGAAGGGAGCCCTTGGTGCCAGAGGGACTTCCAGGCTTTGTCTACTATGGTCCTGCTGTCAGATGTGAAGAACAGAGTTAGACTATTCCCATAAACTATGGATTCAACACAGAGGGGAGGAGGAGGGTGCGGGAGGAGAGGGACAGGGAAACAGCAGGAGAGCAAGAGGAGGAAGGCAGGAGGGAGGATGGGAAGAGAAAGAGGAGAAGGGGGAGGAGGGAGGGAGATAGTAGACAGGAGGAGAGGACAGAGGGGGAAAGAGGAAAAGGCGGGAAGAGGGGAGATGGAGAGAGGAAGGAGAAGAGAAAAAGAGAGGAGAGAAAGGAGAAGAAAGAGGAAAGAGAGAGAAGGAAATGGCGCGGATGAGTCAGAGGCAGGACAGATGGGGAAAAAGAGCAGGAAAGAAGAAAACATTTAAGTGTTTGCCAATAAAAAGTTATAAACATCCTTGAGGAGAGGGCTTTGGGGGTTTTACTTCCAACTTTGTATTTTAAAATGACTTGATTTCTTAGTCCAGTAACAAATATACTTTTTTTCACTAAGCAACCACCTCTAGAAAAATACCTCCTGGCTTTGCTCAGGCCACTTTGGGCTCAAACCCTTGTCAGAAGGGATGTGAAGACAAGGCCAGCATCCAGGTGTGGTGGTGTCCGCTGCCCTGCATAGGCCTGGCCAGCACCCTGGGCCTTCGGCTTGTCAGTGTCTAATTCATGACCAGAGAATGGAAAGTTCTTGTCACAAGTGTCGTGCAGGGTGCAAAACGAGAAGATGCTACAGCGCCCATCAGCCATGGCGAGGAGGAGTGGCAGGACACGGGTGCCACCAAGCAGGGTCACCCCCGAAGCCGATTCCCTTTCTGTTCTCTCTCTCTCTCTCTCTTTAGTTACTTGGGACTTCCATGCAGACAGCCCCTCTGTTCGGTCCCTTCCTCGGCCCCAACACCATTCAATCTCAGTCACACTTGGTAGAGGCTGGTTGTTAGCTCAGCTGGTTTTTCACTGAGCCCCTCAGTTAGAAACCATCTCAAAGAGTGGCTTTCCAATCCACAACCCTGGCATCCCTGTCTGGCAACAAGTGAGCAATTCACACATTGGGGTCCGCTGAAGACCTTCAAATCAGACACTGTGGGCCTGGGCTGTGCTTCCTCAGCTCCTCTGGCTGATTCTCACGGGGATTGTTGACTGGGAGGTAAGCTCCAAGCTTTGGCTCAAATGCCGGTTGTGCTGTTGACGGTATGTCTGCAGGCCAATCTCCTTGCCCTTCCAGTCTGTGTTCTCCCTGTACCACAGCCATGCCCTCTGTGCCCCCATCAGAATGTGTAGAGCTGGGCGAGGGGTATGGGCAGAGCATGAGGTCAGCGTCCACCCTCAGCCCCTGCAGGTACCACTGCGCACCACATGCTGTGGAGGAGAAGCCACCTTGGGTGACAGACCAGTCCAGGTTCCAGACAGTACGAGTGTCTTGTGACAAGTTTTCTCAACTGTGCATACACAAATCACCCAGGGATGTGACTGAAATAAAGACTCTGCCTCAGCCTCCCTGGGACAGAGATCCTGTATTTCTGGCCAGCTCTCGGGAGGGAGGGTCTGCTGGGGTCCACGGGCCACTCTGAGACTCCCTTTGGTCTGGAACCCAGGGCCCACCCTTGGCTCATGGATGAGCCAGTACAGGTCAGGCTGGCCCTACCGAGAGTGTGGAGCATGGGGTGGATGGTTCCAGCCTGCCTGCTCTGGCCTGGGGAGGGTGCTTGGACGCCATGGTCTGGGAAACTTCTGGGCCCATTTCCCAGCCAGGACCAATCTCTCCTGTCTATGCCCAGCACCTTTGTCTATGGAGTGGCCCACACAGTCCTCCAGGCCCCAGCCCCAAATCTCAGAAAGCATCACACACTTATCCTCCTAGTAAGTGAATTAAAGGGCACATCCTTCCATGAGACCATGGATTTGACAGTTTAAAAACAGTGAAATAATACAAGAATTGGAAGACACTGGGATAAGTTTTTGCTGATAAAGTCGTCACATAATTCCTGTTGGTATTGTGATCACTGCTATTTTGTGACTGTGACACCCCAGGACCCTAGCTCCAGCAGTGACCCTGGGCATCTGACTGTCCCAGGGGATGCCCAAGGGGCCACACTCTTGTGTGGGCAGGGCACACAGAGGGCCACACGGAAGGATCCTCTGCATCGCCCCAAACCTCAGCACCACTGTGAGTTCTGCCCACACTCTGATTTCAGGGAGCAATTTGCCAACTAAGGGGTGTCATGGGAATGGCAGGGAGGGGTCAGACACCCTCCTTTGCACAGTGAGTGGAGAACACTTTCAGGGGAGAGGGAAATTCCTCTTGTACTCTCCCCTGACCCGCACATGCAGGAGCACACACGGACGCACATGCATGCGCGCACTGTCTTCCCCAGCCTGTCACCATCCATCAGCCTCTTCCCACTCGCTGTCTGTACACAGAGTTCCCTACAGATGTGCTGGGGGCCAAGAGAAGGAGACAAAGGTGGAGCTGGGGGCCGGGGAGGGAGGGGAGACCCAGGGGTCCTCAAAGAGTTAAAACCTTGCCTTGCCAGACTGTGAATTCTCCCTGACTCTCCCTACCCTGCCCCCCTCCATCCAGCCAAACAACAGCTTGACATTTTCCATCCTTCACGAGAGAGACAAAGACGGGAAGATATTCCCATGATCCCTTGCTGCATGCCTCACCGTGAGCTCAGGTGCTGGAGCGTTTGCCCTGCGCCGGCCCCATCAACATGAAGGGCGAACTCATCCCTTCTGCATGTTTTTCTCGCCAGTGCTTGATTAATTGGCTGACTACTACGCCGGCGGAATACCTAATGCCTCTCCTTCCCTAGTCTTCCTTCACAGTTTTTTTTCCCTCCTTTGCTCCATTTACATATACTTTATATTCCATAATTTTCACCCAAAAAGAGAGAGAGAGAGGAAAGAGAGAGAGAGAGAGAGAGAGAGAGAGAGAGAGCACCCTTCTCAGTAATTTGATGTAATGACGGCATGTCACCAAAAAGAGGAATTAGAAAAATCTGTAGGTATTTAATTTATTCTTGTTTTTTTCAAGTAGATCTCTCTGAGAGGAACATTAATATTCATGGGCAAGGGGAAAAGTCTACTCAATAGGAAAATTCCAGATTTTTTTTAGGGGAGGGGAAGAGGTGGCTAAATTCAATGCATTTTTAAGCACCATTATTTAACTAATAGTGCTGGAGTCCCCTTGGTCCCGGTCCCTCCCCTTCCATGAAAATAAGTGGGGTTTGCGTTTGCCTTCAAGGGCTGTGTGTGTTGAGCTCACACCCACGCTGTTGAAGAAGGAAAATTGGGCTCTGTATTTTCCTCCCCTCCTGGGAGGATGAGAATAAAGAAGAGAAACATAAATAAAGGCCTTTTCAGAGTCTCTGAACCTGAGTTTGGGCCGTCTGCAGCCTCTTCGCTAGCTCTGATGACAGTGTAGTGCTCTGTGGGCTCTGGACGCACAATTCCCCAAGGTTTTGGCTACACCACCTTCACTAACTGGACTCAGGTCCTGGGCTATGTACACACTGCTTGATCATCAGAGACAATGTTGAGTGAAGCCATAACCAAAGAGTGAGAGATGAGACAGGGAGAGATGCTGAGGCTTCGGAGGAGCCCTCGAAGACAGGAACGGAATGGCAGCCTCACCCCTAGAGAAGGCCTCTCTGGAGCAGCTCGGGGCAGTTTGCTCCGGGGTCCCAGGGTCTGCCACAGCCCAGCAGGGCCGTGAGCTCTCAGCTGTTGATGTCCACCTCCATCTTAACCCGCAGTATCTGAAACACAGCTGCATTGGTACCAGTCATGTGTTAACTGTGGTGAAGGTGATGCTTATTATTACAAACATGAAACTTATGATTACACACTCCTGTTGTTCCTTTGTACCTACACTTGCCTGCACTTCTCTCACCTGCACAAACCCTGTCTATGACCTACCTGAATCCAGAGACAGGTGCATTAGCCCTGGAGGTGCTATCTTGTGTCCCTCCCCCAGAGGCAACCCATCCTGCCCAAGACAGCCATCTCCTGACATCCAGCACTAAAAATTAGTTTTGCTGATTCTTGAACCTTATGTAAATATAATCATTGAGCATATATTTAGGGCTTCTTGTTTTGTTTTGCAGACTGTAAAGTTTCAGAGATCAGTTCGCATTACCGCCTGTGGTTGTATTTCTCTTTTATTATTACTGTCTGCTGTTCCAAACATATAAATATACCTCGGTCCCATGATCTGTCCTGTTGTTGATGGACACATGGCATCTTCTGCACTGAGCTGGGGTAGACTTCTTCCTACAGGCCTCTGGGAGACACAGACCCCTCCAGTGCTCCTTGGGAGACCCCAGTCGTGGGGAACACACATTTACCAGAGCAGAAACTGCCAAGCAGATCAAAGTAGACACAGCAAGTCACACTGCCACCAGAGTTCCAGGGGCCCAGGAACAGGAACCAGTCCAGGAATTGGTGTTTCCTGATTCTTCGTGAATCATCTTTACTTCTCTTACTTTTAGCTTTTTTTTGTCAGAAGCTAAAAGGAAAGCATGGAGGAGGAGGAGCAAGAGGAAATCCCACAAAGACCAAGCAGGGAGGGGAGACAGATGTTAACTCAGAGCCTTGCAGAGGAAGAGTCCAAAGGAAGAGGGGGACCTAGCAGGACAGACAGTGAGGGGACGGGTGGAGGAGCCAGACCCAGAAGAGAGAGAAAGAAGAGAATGAGGAAACAAAAAGTGAAACAATGGGCCAGGGAAGGCCGAGGTCTAGACAGGGGCAGAGGCGATGTGAGAAGACGGGAGAGGCCGAGGAGAGGAGCGGGGCAGGGAGAGTGCGCGACCCTGGCAGGCCAGCCCGGGAGGACACGCGTGCAAATGGGTCTCTTGGTATTTTATGAAACATGGCCTTTTTTTTTAAAGCACTTCTTGATATTTTTATGTTTATATGTTTTAACTTGGGCCCGGCCTCATGGAAAATGCATGAGGAATAAGTGGTTTCGGGGAATGTTTTATACATGACCGGGGAGTTGCAAGTTTGCAGAGGTGCTGAGAGGGAGGGAGGAAGAGGGGGAAGGTAGGGACCGCTGCCCCCACACGTCTCCCTGGCAGGGCTTGGCCAGGGGCCGTGAGCAGGTGCTCCAGGCAAGTGGGAAGGTGGCGCTTCCTCGAGATCACGGGAAAGGCATCTTAAGGCCATGGCCAAGTTAGTGTGGCTGGGACCTCCGCCCAGCTCCACCAACTCTGGGAATCTGGATAGTCCCCATCCCCTTTCACAGCCTCAGTTTCCTCCTATGCACCTTGGGATGCTGGTTTAGGTGCAGGGTAACCCGACCCAGGGAAGTGGGGGGCCCGGAGCACTAAGAAATGAAAGCATCAGCACTTTATAGCAGAGCATGGAAAACAAAACAGTTAGAAGAGGACTCAAGAAACCCGCGACCTGAGCACCTAGCGTTCTGCGCACGTGTCTAAAAGTGCCCGTATGTAGTCCTGGGGCAGAGCCCGGCCTGCTAGGACTGTATTTTTTTAGGGCACTGCACACATACACAAATCCCTTAGATTTTGAAAAGCTGTCCCTTCAATGCGGGGTGCCTCCTTAGCTAGCGACAGTAGTTCTCTAATTCCTTACAAGGGAGAATCAAAATCTTTCTTGATAACAGGATGAAAAACTACACGCTCCCTCCCAGGGGAGGAAACATTCGTAACACTGAACTGCAATGTCAACTGTCTCCCTGATTCTGTAGTCAGCTGCATCTCGAAACTCTGGCTTAAGAGTTTCTGCCTCAAGAACCTGGGGGTCTTCTGGGAAGCGTCCATCCTGATTGGCTGGGAAGACGGAGCACCGCCCCCTCTCCAAGCAGGGTCTCCCAGGGACTTGGACCCTGTTCCCTCAGGTTTATGTGTCCTTCTCCTCTGCAGCGTTAATCCAGCCCAGGGGAGCTGTGCCTGTCTCTGTGTCCCTGGGGCCCGACCCAGGGGCTGGCCCGTGGCGGCCCTCGGGGAATGCCACATGCACTCTGGGGTGTGGCTCTTTCGGGAAGGTCTGTGCTCAGCGTAGCACAGCAGCCGCACACACAGGTCGAGGAGGATCCGCCTGCTAGAGTTTTCCACCTAGGAGCTGGAGCGTGTCTCGCTGCAAGGATGAAGGCCACCTCCAGTGTAGATGTGGGGTTCAGTGTGGGGGTCAAGGTCTCCCGGAAGCCTAAGGCTTGGTCCCAGAGAGCATACGTACCATGATATCTCGAGCATTCTTTACGCGAAGATCATCAGCAGCAGCTGGACTGGACGAAGAGTCTTAGCGTGGAGGGGTGGAAAGGGGTTCTCGTTGCTGTCCTGTCGCTGGTGCTCTCTGGGACCCTGAGTGGGTCACTTGCCCTCTCTGGGCCTCAGTGTGCTTATGTGTCAGCTGGGAAAGGGGTGGGAAAGAGTGAGGTGGGAGTGTTTTCAAGCTCCTTTCCAAGCTTTTGGAGGCTCTGAAGCTCCCCTTTGAAAAAGGCTGATGTGTCGATCCCAGATGTGGAGAAGAGGAACACCTGGGTGGGAATTGGAGTCTTGTTTTTTCTGTATGATACTAAGGACTGAACCCAGGGCCTTTATCCTGAGTGACATTACCAGTTCCTTTTAAATTTATTTTTAAAATTTGATTTTAAAAAGTTGAGACAGTTTCTAAGTTGTCCAGAGTGGGCTTAAAGGTTCAATCTTCCTGCCTCAGCCTCCCAGAGTCCCACAAGCCTGCACTAGCACACATGTGTGACTACACACACGGTCCTGTGTGGAGTGCTCAGTGACAAAAGAAGGAACCAGTCTGCTCGAAGTCCCCTCATGAGGCAGGAGGCCCTCTGCCCCAGCCCGCCTCACGGAGCTCCTTACGCTAAAGTTTATTTGACTTGCAAACATGTTCTGTGCCTAAAATTTCAGAAAAATAATCACTGCGTTGTTTGTCTCACAAAGGAAGGAACCACATGCACTGGGGAAAATGTGGAAAATGCAAACAAAAAGTGAAGGACACATAATCCATTCATCCCACAGGTATTTATTGAACAATCATTATGTGCCAATCACAACACGAAGAAGCTGGTATTTTAATGTAGCTTTTAATATGTCATTTGTATATATAAACATAATTGTAAGCATGGAGTCTATAAAACTTAAATCCTGTCATTTTATTTAAACTTCATTTTATATATTTTGATGCTAGGGGACTAGTTCTTCATGAACCTACAGCTTTTGAGTCGTCAGCTGCCTTTTTATGGTATTTTAAGTCCTGCACTTGCTTTTTAAAGAAAATGTGGATATTACAGGCAAATGAGTGCATAAACACAAGGTCCCGAGTTGGATCGCTACTACAAAAAAAAAAAAAAAGAACTGAAAAAGAAAACAGAGAAATAGGAAAGAACATCTACTCAGAATCTAGCACCCAGCACATAGACATCTTTCTCTACGCAGGTTCTCAGTAGTACATGTGCATAGCCTGCTCCTGCTGTACCACAGACCCCGTCCCCTGCATCACTCCACTGTGCCTTGGATCTGAAATATTCCTCCAAATCTTGTTGGTTACAAGCCTGGTCCCCACTGTTGCGGTGCACAGAGGTGAGAGCTGATTGGATCCTGAGGGCTCTGACGTCATCTCCAGACTCACCTGTGGAAGGATTTGTAGTTTAATCTGCTGTCAGTGAAAGTGGAAGCTGCAGGGCATGGGTCCTCCTCCTTGGGCTCCAGAGACATACCTACACCTGAAGGTAATTATTGTCACCACCTCACTCTCTGCTTTCTGACCACCCTGAGGTTAGCAGCTTTGTCCCACCACATTCTCCCCACCATGATATTTGTCACAGGTGCAAAACAATGGCACCAAGTAACCATGAACTGAAGCCTCTGAAACTGTAAGCCATGGAAACCTTTCATCCCTGAAGTGGGGTCTGTCAGGCAGTTTGTCCTCGTGATGGAAAACTAACACAGTCCTCTGCCAGACTCAAACACAGTCAGCACAGTGAGCTACTGGGAGCTGTGATTTCTGTCTAGTAAACTCGGTGCCTTAGGATCCACACCCAGGACAGGGCTGCATTCAGCCACTGCTCGGAGGGTAACAAGTGCTCTGACAGGGAGAATGGAATAAACAGCGTCATGGAGATCTCAGTTATATCATCTGCTTCAAAAAAGGTTTCAATGCGTCATCAGTGTTTTCTAGTGCTGTGATGTGCTCCGCTGGGAGTATGACTAAAGATCCCAGTGTCTAATCTCATAGATAACATTGAAATCAATCTCTCCAGCCTCATCTTGTGGCTATCTAGACAGCACCATCTTGTAACATTAAGGTCATTGCTCAGGATAAATTTCCAGAAGTGAATCTAATGGGTGAAAAAGTAAGTATGGAAAATGGAATACTATTCAGCCACAAAAAGGAATGGAACACTGTACATGCTACACCACTAAGGAACCTGGAAAATGTCATGTGAAGGGAAGGCAACTAGACATAAAAGATCATGTGATCTGTTCCTATGAACTGTCGAGAACAGGTAAATCTATGGAGATTGAGAATAAATTAGTGGTTACCTTGGCCTCGGGTGTGGGGGGTGTTGGGGAAGGACCGATGAATGGATATGTAATTTCTTTGGGGGGCTGATGAAATGCTTTGGAATTACTGTGCATACACTAAAGGCCAATGGTATTGCCCAGTGGTTTGAAATGCTTGACTTTCTGTTCGTGAATTTTAGCTTAATTTTAAAAGTCAGCAGGTACAATGTGGGGCCATCCTGCAGCCAACTCTCTGTAAGGATTTGTGCATCTGCCCAGCATGCCTTTGGGAGTTTGATTCCCAAAACTTCAACCACATCAGAGGTTTTCTGTATACCTGGATGGCTGTATAAGTAAATGTATTGATTATTAGCGATAATCTATTCCATTCTTCTTATGGGACTAATGAATATTTATATTCCATTTACATGTTCATATTTGCCAATTATTATTAGGTTTTTTTGGTAGCAGGATCAAACTCAGGACCATGTACGTGGGAGGCAAGTGCCAGAGCCACTAAGCTGAATCCCCTGGCCACAATCATTTAACCCATAATGACTCTGTTTAAGGGGCACAGGGCGATATCTCAGTACTTGTAAATGGGATGCATCATATATGGTCAATCAGAGTGATTAGGGTGCCTGTGTCCTTTCTGCTTTGTTAAGTTTGGGGCCTTTGAGCTGCTCTAGGATTCTGTCTGATTCCAACTGCTCACTTTGCAGTGGGGAGTGTGAAGATCAGACAGGGAAGCCACGTCCCAGCTAGGCGAAGTCCGCGTTCTCACACCCATCCGGGAATGTGCCGTGCTGGAGCTTACTTCTCCTGCACTTTCCCAGAGCACCTTGCTGGGATTCTGGCCCTCCCCACATCCAGTCTCCTAGTAGCCATGGGGGCTGAGCCTTTGAAACCACCCAGTGGAAGAGGCACAGGCAGCCAGACTTTGAGGGAGCCAGGAAGGGGGGGCAGGGGCTGGGGTGACTCCCTGGGGACATCACTTCCCTGGCGGGTAAGTGAGGCCAGAAAGTCAAGAATCAAAGGCAGGGTTGTGACGCATCTCCAGGTAGCCAGCATGTGTGATAATCAGTGTTAATCCCAGCAAGACTGGGAGAGGAAGTTTGTCCTCACTGCAAATGCCCAGGCGACAGGGAGGGATTCTGGCTTCAGTCTCTGTTGGACCAGACCCTGGGACATTTAGGGGAGCATCCAGGAGAGGACCGAGGATCCCTCCTCTCTGCTGCCAGGGCCAGCTGCCCATCCATAGGCAGCCAGCATGTCAGCCTCCTGCCCACCAACACCAGCCCAGAGGTGCCAAGACACCAGGCACAGCAGAGCCAGCTGGCAGCTTCATGGAGAGCCAACGGCCCGACGGCTGGCCCATCTGCTCCTTGCTGCCAGCTGCATGCCTGTGGGAGGCGGGCCGGCAGCCCATCGAGGGGCCAAGGTGCCAGCCACCGGGTGCTCTGGGCCAGCTGGCAGGCTGGCAAGACTGGCCAGCATACCCATCTGCCTGCTGGTGCCAGATGAACGTGCAGGGGAACTGTGCCCGGGGACCTCGGGGTGCCAGCTTGCCTGGTGTTCCAAGGCCTCGGAGGCTGGCTTTCCTCTTCCTGCTCTCCTGCACCCCTGTCAGTGCGGTTGTTCTGGCAGAGGCCAGGAAAGGCCCTACGCAGGGTCACTGGGTGTGAATGCTTAAGATGTGAGGACCACAGGAGCATGGGTCCTCGGGGCACTAGGAGCGCAGCATGTTCGTGGCTAAGAGTATGGACTCTGAGTCTAGTGAGCTGGGTCTAAGTTGCAGCTGGCATAACCTGGGACAGACTGCTCCATTACCTTAGTTCTTTTCCTGTTTTTAGTTTTTATTTGTCCACATTTGCAGTACATAATGACTACATTCCTCATGTGGAACTGGCACATGCACAATACATCTTCTTTCTTCTTTCGTCTCCTGTTGTCTCACCTCTTGATTCCCACCTCATTTGAACGGAACGGATCTTCCTACCTCCTCTTAGCCATCTTTTACTTTGCTCTTTATGCATATTTTGGGCTTCTCATATGAGAGTATTTAAGTTTGCATGTCTGATTTACTTCATTTAACGTGATGGTCTCAAGGTAGTTCCATCTTCCTACAAATAACTCAAAAGAGAAACCTTTTTTCTGGCAGAGTAGTACTCCACGGCGTGTAAATAACACATTTTCTTTATCCATTCATCTGTGGAAAGACATAGGTTGCTTCCAAGACTATATAACTATATTGAATTGTGTTTCTAATATGATGTTTTTAATTCTTTTGGGAATACCTAGAAGGGGACTAGCTGGGATGAATGGGATTTCTGCTTTTGGTTTCTTGAGGAGTCTCTGTAGTGGTTGCACTAGTTTACATTACCATGGACAATGCAGAGGGACTGCTTTTTCTTCTGCAGCCCTGCCAGCACATATTATTTGATTTCTTGATGATGGTTGTCCTTGCTGGAATAAAATAGAATACCAGTAATGTTTTAATTTGCATTTGCCTGGCTCACTTATTGGCCATTTGTACTTTTACTAGAAAGTGTCTGTGAGCCTTCTTTTTAGAGGGTCTAACTTTTCTGAGTTCTTCATATTTGGACAAGTAGCACCTCTCTTATCAAGCTCAGCAGAGGATGGGCTCACACATGTAGAGTGATGAGGACGGTATAGACAGCATACAGCGATTCCTGTTTGCATGGTGTGGTTACCACTGGACATAGGCTTCACTCCAGTGAGCTTTGAGAGGCCTGGGGTCTGATTCTATTATCTTGAAGATGAGGAACAAATATCCAGAGAGAAGAAGGACTTGTCATATCAGGAGGCTCCTGGGGTGCAGGCCTGGAGCCCAGGGCCCCTGAAATCCAAGCTGGCCCCTTACTATGGATGCTCACTTAGAACAGAGCAGGGGCCACAGAGGCCCTCGAGTCCCCAGGGGCTCAAGTGCTCCACAGCCTTGCTGCCCACTTGGCTCCTGGGAGGCAATGCCTGAGGAGGCATGTGTCTGTGACCTCACGTGTGGCCCTGTCTGAGTGCTAATGTGTATCCTGGTGTGTCTCCAGTGAGGGCACAAAGATCTTGTGACCCAAATCCCAAAGGCAATAGCCACATTTTGCTCAGAGACCATGTTGTGCAAAGAACAGTACCTGGAACATGATTAGAACCTCATTACCAGAAGAATGTATAAATGAATGAATGAATGAATGAATGAAGATGGAGCCTCTGTTCAGCCTTGTTCAGCGCTCTCACTGTCCAACCAATCAGAGTAACCAATCAGAGAAGAGCAACCAATCAGAGCAAAGCTACAAATGTCTTAATCATTTATCCCAACCAGCTGCTCCTGACCTGGTCAGAGCCTAGCCACTGTGAGTTCTCAGTAGAGAAACGTTACAGTAGTAACGCGGATTGTGAGCTCATCTTCTGGCTGCGAGTTGGATGCCACAAATTAAGATGGAGCAGGAATGGGTGCAGGGAAGAAGAGCAGACGCGGGTGGCTGCCAATTCCACCATGTAGTAGGAAGAGAAACGGTGGTTTGGAGGTAGTCTCCTGTATGTCAGAAATGGAGCTGTGCAGAGCTGTGGTGTGAAGGGGCTGGCAGGTCTAAATGGGGCACAGACCCTCTCCTCCCTCACTGGGAAACAAGCGATGTGCATAACGATAGCCCTGAGACTTAGCTCAAGGAGCCCGGTCCAAACTATCAAAGGACATAGTGCACTCTTCAATATTTCCTTCCAAAATGCAAATTTTTTTTTTGAGACAGGGCTTTTGTAGATCAGGCTGATCCTGAGCTCAGCCTTAAACTCACAGCAGTCCTCCAGCCTCTGCCTCCCGAGTGCTGGAATTACAGGCATGAGCCACCATACGTGGCATTGTGTATGTGGTACTGATTGCTGCTGGGTGTGAGTCTCCACAACTGGCATCGTTGTATGTGGTTACCAGGGTTTGAACCCAGGTCCTTCCACTTGCAAGACAGGTACCAGAACCACTGAGCTAAATCCCTGGCTCCGAAATACAATTTTTTTTTAGGTTTTTTTTGAGACAGGGTCTCTCTTTGTAGTTTAGGCTGGCCCTGAGCTCAGCCTCAAACTCACATCACAGCAATCCTCCTGCCTCTGCCTCCCGAGTGCTGGGATTACAGACGTGAGCCACCATGCCTGGCACTGTGGTATGTGGTACTGATTGCTGCTGGGCGTGAGTTTCCATGCTCTGTATTGTATGTGGTCACCAGTGATCAAACCCAGGTCCTTGTGCTTGCAAGACAGGCGCCAGAACCATTGAGCTAAATCCCTGGTCCCTGAAATGCAATTTTTTAAGGTGGCAATTAAAGAGTGAAGATATCCATCAGCCAGAGGGCTGGGTTTTCTCAGATGACTAGGTCAGAGCAGCTTGTGTGTGACTAGGATCCCCTCGTTCTTTCTCTGTGGGGGCCGAGTTGACAATTACAGAATCTAAAGGAAGCTCAGGGGGAGAGGAAGGTGCTTCTCACACCCATGTGAGTGTTTACACTGCTGCTGCATGCGTCTGGGGCTGGGCAGGATTCAGAACCACTTCCCTATCCCTGGGCATCACTTACTACGCGTGCACTCATGAGGACACACTTGGACGCTTGCGTAGATACAGATCACGCTTGCGTGAAGTCCTAGGCTGAGATTTTCAAGCAGCAGTAAGTGGGGAAACCCTTTTGCAGAAAAGGGTGTGCATGTGCTCTGATGGGCACCCATGAGCGGACGGGACACTGGAGGCTGGCACACGGATACGCATGCATACCTAAACACCTATGTGCACAGCTGCACACCCGCACACACAAGTATATACAGATGCATGCGCACTGTCAGTCTTTTGTCTCCACAGACCAAAAAGCCAGAGTGTCTCACTCTCAGACGCCCAGGCCCCGGGTAATCCTGGGACTGTAACCGTCATGATAGGAATGACATAAGAGCTGCCAGGCCAGGGCCCAGGGCATTCCAGACCGGGGTCTGGCACATGTATGCCACCCTCTAATCTCTCCATCTGTCTTTCGCTCTCCCCTCTCTCTCTGTTTTTCTTTCTTTCCTTCTCTCTCTCTTTCTTTCCTCTATCTTTCTTTCTTTTTACAATTTCTTTTCACACCTATGACCAGTCCATGAGAACTTGCTCACTGACAAGCACCAACATGTGCCAGTGAAACAAACCTGCCCTTTATCTTCCCACCCTCGTCACCACTCAGCTTCTTTTTTTTTTTTTTTAAGGTTTTTTGAGACAGGGTCTCGCTTTGTGGTTCAGGCTGGCCCTGAGCTCAGCCTCAAACTCACATCACAATCCTCCTGCCTCTGCCTCCCGAGTGCTGGGATTATAGGCATGAGCCACGACGCCCGGCACTGTGGTATGTGGTGCTGGTTGCTGCTGGGTGTGAGTCTCCACACCCAGTATTGTTATGTGGTTACCGGGGAATCGAACCCGGGTCCTTGTGCTTGCGAGACAGGCGCCGGAACCACTGAGCTAACTCCCCGGCCCTCAGCTTCTTAACATTCATGGCAATGACTAAGGTCAAGTGGAACCTGTATCCTCCAACTCGACACGGAGATCCAGAGCAGATACAGAAAAGAGCCTCGGTGTCTATAAACAACACTGGTGTTGAGCATACTCCAGGGAGTGTGTGGTGACCCAAAAATCCCAGGTCAACTCGGGTGGTGATGCTGTCTGCAGACCCCAGCTGCTCTGCATGCTACTCTGGGGAACTATGCACCTCACTGACATGCCCATTTTACAGATGTAAACACTGAGGACATTAGGCTAATTGTCCAGCCACTGTGTTGGAGATCTGAGATTAAACCCAAGTGATCTGCCTCTAAAGTGTGCCTACCTAATCCCTTGTGCTAAAATGAAAAACAAGTATATGTGAAATAAAAGCCCTTTGTGGAAGAGAACACCCAGTGTGATTCCATTTATATAAAAGCTGAAGACATGTAAGCAGGTACACAAATGAATGTATTTCTCACACTATCCCAGTACACTCTTTTGGGAAGTACTGGAGAGTACGCCAGGAATCTTGGACTGAGCTCCATCTCCCATCTTTTCTTATTCTTCCATTTTCGGAGAGGATCTTGCTAAGTTGTCCAGGCTGGGCTTGAACTGGAAATCCTCCTGCTTCAGCCTCTCCAGTAGTTGGGATTACAGATATGCACCACACCTGTCTCCCTGTATATTTTTAACACATGATAAGATACATGTATGACCTGCTTTCCAAGGCCATGCAGCGGGGCTCAGGTTCACCTCTGTCCCACCACCCAGCCTGTGCTGTTTCCATGTAGGTACTTGTCTTACCAGAAGAGAGTGAAATGAGAGTCAGGAGTGGTGGTTTACAGAGTTTATAGTTTTCTCCTCTTTGGGGAGAGCACACGTCCCTCAGAGTGCACGGGCAGCTCCATGACACCAGAGAAGAGGATGCTGGGTCATCCGGAGGGGAGACCCCCGGGCCAGTGTTGGAGGATGCCCTGAAGGCCCCGAGATGAGCTCTGTGGTTTCTTCATCTTTTGTGGACCTCACGGAGCCTGCACAAGTCCTAGCAAGTTCTGGGTGCACAGTGGTGCGGAGGGAAGCCTGGGCCCGGTCCTGCCTCTGCCCCTTGCTGGCCTCCATTTTCCTAACCTTTCCCTGCTCTGCTGGGTTCATGCAGGGCCTTGAGCTTTGGGAAGCCACAGAAAGAACACAAGATCCAGCATCAGGACCCAGCCCTTCATCCTGGAAAGTGATTGCCCAGCCTCTGGATAATCTGGGGCTAGCTTTATTGAAGTGACACGCTAACATCTCTAAACCTTGTTTTCCTCACCCATGGAGTAGAAATGGCACTGCTGATTGGGCAGCAGCTATTTATGAGTCTTCAGTGTGTTCCAGGCAGAGAAGGGGGCAAATGCAAAGGCCCTGTGGCATTGTGCATGATGCTCCGTGGCACTAATTCAGAGTGACATTGTTGACTGATGGCTGCTGGCCCATGACCTCTCCATTTTATTCAGGGAACCAGAATGGCTGTGTGACTTGCACAGGGCCATGGAGCTGTCTTCTGGCACAGCAAGGATGGAACGAGCTAGAACTGGGATGAAGCCAGCATGGGGCACACATTTGAGGGACATCCAAGAACTTAAAAAAAAAAATGAGTTTTTTTTTTATTTGTTTTCTAATAAAAATGAAGGTTAATGCAAACATATCCCTGATGGGCAGGATATCGAAATTTTAAACAAAGACAGCATTAGTATTACTGATTTTTCCTTTTGCCTTGGGCTCCAAGGTGACTCTTCTTGGCACTTTATTTAAAACTTTTAAATTCTGTTCATCATGAATTTTTTTTTGGTATTACATTTGATTCTTTAAAAATATTGTATTGAAATATTTAATCTTGGACCTGAGGTTTTTTGAGGGGGTCCTTTAAATTTTGGTGACTGAAATGTGTATTCTGTTTGTCCTGTCGCCAGCCTGCACTCCTGGTTCCCTCCTTGCACATACCCATTTCATTCATTCAATTTCATTCATTCACTCACTCATTCATTCATTCAGCAAATATTTTGGAATGCCCACGATTCCATAAACAGTCAAACTGGCAATGGACAAGACAGTCACGGAGTTTTCCCTCCCAAACTCGCAGTTCATTTGCTGGGTCAAACAGTCCCATAAACAAAAGCTATCTCACGAACAAACGTGGGCACCGGTATCCGGACAGCCGTGAAGCTCCTGATCAGGAGGCGGGGCAGCTTCCCCAAGGAGGCGGTGCTTGGCTACGAAGGAGCTAATCAGCAGCAAGGGGATGGAAGGCACCTGGCTGAGAATATTCTGGGTAGTGCAAAGGCCCTGTGACAGGGCGAGGATGAGAAGGCGCTGAGGCTCCAGGGCTGGACCCTGCGGCTGCTGAGCTCAGATAGGATGGACGTGGGCCAAACAAGGAAGGAGATGTCACCAGAGCTTGGATTCACGACTTGGTCTCCGGCCTGAGGGTACTAGGGACCCACTGGCCTTGGGACCTGCTGAGTGGCCTGGACTTCTTAACTGTTGAATCCGGGTACTCCCTTTCTTCCAGCAGGACCTCAGGCAAGTCACACACCGCTTGATTTCTCGGTGTCTTCATTTACTCAGGCTCTGGGCCTCTTGGAAATTGTGGAGAAGATTAAATGAGATAATGTGTGCTGGTTTCCTGGAAACCTGACCCAGAGGAGGCACTCTGTAACTGTTGCCATAATTACTGTGAGTGAGGGCGGATTTTGATGGTAAAGTAGAAACGGTGAGAAAGCAAATCCTGCCCTCAGCGCCGGGGGCGGCGCCGCCTGAAGCTCACTCATTAGAAGGCGGCTCTTCTCTCTGAGGCCGGCTCTCTAGAGGAGAGGGCATGGCGGAGGCTGCGGGGACGCCGTGAAGGTCTTCAAAGAAATTATAGCCTGCATAAAAATATTCACTCCAGTGGAGGGCCTGAACCGTTCCCCTGGGCACTGAACAGTGACTGAGACTCTATTACCGTGCACTTACGGAGACCGCAGCCGCCAAGGTCAGCCGAACCGGAGGAGGCATTTAAGTGCGGAAGGGCCGCTCAGGCAAGCGTCCTCCCTCCGCCCGCCCCGCCCTGGTCGCCAGGCCTCGGTGCTCGCAGCCCTCAGGCTGAGAAGCCACGGAAGCCCTTGAGAGGGAAGGGGGAGCCCTGGGAGAGCAGAGGCCGGGGTGGAGCTGACCCAGAACACACCGTAGCTGTGGCCCAGGAGAGACTGGAAGCCTCAGGCTTCACAGGGATTAACTGCAAAATGGGACACCAGTGGTCCCTGCCTCAGTGGCGACTTCAGCAAGAGTGGATGGAGCCTGGTGCCACCGGCGCGAGCTCTTCTGGTCTCTTCTGGCTTCTTCCCAAGATGGCTCCTCACCTTACACCTTACACGACTTTGCCTCCTCGGGTATAACCACCCCCAAGGCTCTCTGCTCTTCTGGAAGCTGGGCACAACATCAGGATGGACCTGCAGGTAGGGTGAGTGGGAGCTTTGGACCGGTAGCATGCGGACAGCAGGAGGGCTGGATCTCCCTGTGCAGGCCATGTTTTGTGTTTTTGCTGTGTGAGTTGGCAGAAGGGACAGGAGACTCCTCCCTGACTCACCCACGCACCTGTGTGTGGCATTTCAGGCCCAGCCTCACCTGGAGGTGGCCGTCACCTCAGACCTAAGTGGGCGTCGTGGGCGTCGTCAGTGCCTGTCCCCGGCATTCATCCTTCCCTTATCCTGTGCCTGGCATTGCCGAGGGCTGAGTTTTGTCTCTGGGAGGGAGGAGCAGTGGGTACAGGTAGGGCGATGCTGTGAGAGTTAAGCAGGACCATACTTCTGATGTGACAAGCACGTGGCACGGCCACTGGCCCTTTTTCCTTTATTTGTGTGGCAGTTTCTGCCCATGAAATATATACCACCATTTTCTTGGCTCCCTGGCCAGGATAAAACTGCATGTGGACATCGATACACACGTAGACATGCGTGTTCATGTACGTGAACTCGTCTGCCGAGACCAAAGATGAAGAAACAGCGTGCACCCTGGGCAGCAGAGATGGTTTAGCCGGGAAGGTTTGGGGTGGCCGTGAGAACAGAAGCAGCACTCTGACTCACTGGTTTCCACAGGCATCGAGTTCCTTGCGGTGACCACCTTTCTCCTGCGGGTTGGCCGTGCCTGTGGCGCATACCACACCCTGCGAGCCAATAAGAAAGGCTGAAGTTCTACAGTACCTCTCCCACTTCCGGGGCATACCACACCCTGCGAGCCAATAAGAAAGGCTGAAGTTCTGCAGCACCTCTCCCACTTCCGGGGCATACCACACCCTGCGAGCCAATAAGAAAGGCTGAAGTTCTGTAGCACCCCTCCCACTTCCGGGCATACCACACCCTGCGAGCCAATAAGAAAGGCTGAAGTTCTGCAGCACCCCTCCCACTTCCGGGGCCGAGGCCGGCCCTTTAGGGCCCACCTATCTTAGAGTTGCGGGGGCTAAAAAGTGCCCATGTCTGCAGCTCTTCTAACTCTTGCAAAGTGGTGCCTCTACATCCTTTTCTCCTTGAAGGACCTCTGCTCCAAGCCTGCCTTCGCAGGGACGGTGGGTGGGCTTTGCGACCGTGGCTCTCTTGCCTTTGTTTACCTATGGAGAATCACGCTACGTTTTGTGATTTAATGGTTTCTCTTCAGAACTTGCCCCCATCCACTCTGGGACCTTGTGCCATGGAGCAGGAGGGGACGAAGGGTCCTCTTGCCCCTCAGCCGGCAGCTGTGGGAGGCGCCCGACTCCACTCCTGCCTCGCCGGCTGCCCCGCGGTGATTAGTTGGAGGCCCAGACGGCGACACGGAGCATCATCGTCGGAGCGTCGTCGGAGTGATGGAGGACCTGCTGAGTGGGCCGCAGATAAGCGCCTGATCTCGGAGGACGCTTCATCATTTCGCCGTAAGAACATGTTAACGGGTGATTGTTTGAATGTCTCCGGCTAATAGGATATTATTCATAACACTCTGGCTAGTTGGAACGGAAGATGATAAGAAATTAAATCCTTAATGGCTTTCTTTAGGGGAGGACTTTTCCCAGGAGGATCGGGAACCCTGGGAAATGACTCTGTACAGTGGCAAGTCCTGGGTGTGTGGAGGGAATCGGCTGACAGTGAACCTCCCGGGGAAACACACAGGGCCGAAGGGAGAGGACAGCCTGCAGCTGTCATGACCGGCGCACCTATGTGTGCTTTGTGCGTGGACGCGCGCTGTGACCTCACCCTTCTGCTATCTGTTGTGAGTGGGCACAACCTATTTTGAAACTGGAGAATGGAGGCCTCAGGGGGCAACTAAGGCCCCAAGGGTCCTACTCCTTTTCATGCGATGCAGTTTGCAAGAGAGATTGTCTGGGATAAGAAGCCCTTCGATGGGTCTGAAAAGTAGAGGAAAATCCCACCATCCCAGAAGATGGGGATGGGGGGCTTGTGTGGACAGAAGGAAAGCGGGCATTCTGCAGGTGGCTCCTGACACCTCCTGGGAGTATTCTGCTTCCAGAACGCCAAGCCAGCATCCCCCATGAATTCTGTTTATGGATCTCCCCGAAGTTGCAACTCCCTTGAGCTTTGATTACTAGGTCTTCCTAACACTTCCGGGTCCTCTGACTCCCTGTACCAAATCCCTTCCTGTTTGCAATACCTAGTACATTGAATGAGCCAGTACGTTGACTGACTGTCAGGTGGCCTGCCAGTCACCAGGTTTGTGCACAGGCACACAAAGGAGTGTGGACACACGTGATCACTGACAGAGATCGATTCTCAAGAACAGAATCACCGGTCACACATTCTGGGGACCCATGATATTAAAATAATACTAATAACAGCGGCACCTGCTTGGCAACGAAGAAACCATTTCTGGAAGCCTAGGAGTAAACATCCCACACTACCTTTTGCCCAACAATTGCTTTCTCCTCGTGATTAAATCTTTCCAGAGGAAGCGGGCAGACATGGCGGCAGAGTTCTTCACTAGGCCAGATCCTGTTCTAGTGGAAACTCACCACAGCAGCCGGCTGTGAATTTTAAAAAGTGAGTGTATTTTTGTTTGTTTGTTTTTAATTTTCACCAAGTACAAATATCCAGCATCTTCCCAGCCTCCCCAGTCTTGTCCCTGCAGCTCTCATCAGCGCCCACGGTGGAAGCCAGCAAAGTTCACAATTCACCCAGCCATGAGCTGTGCCTTTAACCACCGCTAAATTGTTTCCTGACAGCCCTAGCTACAATTTTCTCCCCTGACATTTGATTTACATATGATCTTTAAGCACTGCCATGGCGGTAATAGCAATTTGGTTAATATTCCAAGCGCTCCTCTGTGCCCCACACCTTGCAGGGCCATTTTGCTGCGGCTGCGTGGCAAACTGCATGTACCAAATAAATGTATCGCTAATGAAATAAACGGGTTATGGGGAAGAATCAATTGCCCTGCTGCCAGAATGAGGTACCAGGAGTTAATTTTGTCTGGATCTGCAAGGGTAGCTGTTAATAGAATAGGCTTTTTACCTAATTGGAGGCAAAGCAAATGAACTACAGTAAAATTCCACGATGCATTGTCTGGATATTCTTCATTTTCTGTTAGTCTTGAGTATTTACAGCACAAGAGAAATTATGGTATCTCTGCCTTTACCATTTTGTCTTTCCTTTTTGCTTTTTTCACTAGTCCTCATAATCTTCCTTTTCCTTCTTTTTACATCTTATATCTTTTCCCCTTCCACCCGTCTCTTGTCTGTATATCACCATCCATCCATCTGTCCACCTATCCATCTACCCATCCACTTTTCCATCCATCTGTCCAACCATCCATCCATTTTTCTACTGACCCATTCATCCATCCATCTATCACTTCTTTATTTTCTTCCCCTCCCCCCTCAACCCTTCTGCTTATCCACCCACCCCTTTCTTCATCCAGTTCCTAACCTAGGGTCTCACCACAGAAGTTTTTCAGAGTCAGTAAGATAACTGAGTAAATCTATGCGGGGCCTGTGTCAAAGCAGAGCCATGATTAACATCCCCATCCTGTGACCACCATCCTCATTGTCACCTCTCTTATCATCTCACCTGCGTTTATTAACTCTACACCTGTTGTTTATTAACTCTATCTGCCGTCTTCCATTCCTCCATATGTATTGAAGGCTGGCTGGCCTCTCGAGGCCTGAGGAACTTCTGTAAACATGTTAAAAGACAAAGTTATAGTTGAAAGAGTCTCTTATACCAATTTACATATCTGTCAAATGCTGAACTTCTATCCACAGAGACATGTTTCTCTCTTCTGATACCAAGGCATTGAGATTCTGTGCAATAAAAGTCTTGCCAAGGAGGAGAGCCAAGATGTGTTAGGTGAAGGGTGATCAGACCGGTGGGACTGGGGACAGGAGAGACATCTAAAAGAGCTGGAGAGAAAGCCCTGAGGCATACAGAGGTTAGGACATGCTCTTCCAGCTCGAGGTTGTGTCTGGGAGACCAGACCCTCAGGGAAAGGACAAAACACATCTTGCCTGATGGAGAGGGCATGAGTTCAGGGCTGAAGGCCAAGGGAGCACCAGGGACAGCGCCATGGCCTTCAATTTCGGTGACTCTGCCCTCTCAATAAAACAATTCCTCCAGGAACCTGCCCACTACTGGCACTCCTTAGTGGCATGCACGGAATGCCTACTGTGTACCACACCTCATTCTTTCCATATGTCTGCTTGCTGAGTCCCACATGCAGCTTTTAAGAGGTGAATCCCATTATGGAGGCTTAGAGGGGG
Source organism: Petromus typicus (assembly GCA_004026965.1). Lineage (NCBI taxonomy): Eukaryota > Metazoa > Chordata > Mammalia > Rodentia > Petromuridae > Petromus > Petromus typicus. The sequence continues at coordinate 37,112 of PVIR01002273.1, read as the reverse complement.
AAAGGGACGTGGCTGTTGATTCTGGAGACAGGATTTTCAGAGCAGCTTTGACAACCCCCTGCTGAGCCCCGGTGAGGCGTGTGAGGAGTTTTTGCAGCATTCTTTGGCCGTTCAGCCTCTGAGGGATGTGAGAGATGCCGAGGAAAGAATAGAAATGAGGCTGCAGGAGTCGCTGTTACCTGCACACAAACGTTGTTTTTGAAAGGCCTCAACTTCTATTCCAAGGGCAAAGCTTCACTTGCCTATTGAGGCCCAAATCTCTGAAAGAGTCTAGGGCTTCAATTCAGATTTCTTGTGAAATTCTCAGTCCAAAGACAGTCATTTCCTGAGCACCTACTGTGTGCTCGTTACCCTGGTGGACACTGGGATGTAGAAAAGAATCAGTCAGGAGTTTTCCCGTGCAGGAGCTCAATGTCAGAACCACAGTGTGTCCTTCCTTCTGCATCTGCTGGGCTGGAGCCGCGCGAAGCATCTATCTTGTACAACTGTCTCCTCTTTCCCCTCTTCTCTTACTGCTGACTTCTGCTTATGTAAACTTTGCTGAGAATTTGAGCAGAAATAGTAAATAACGAAGCTCCAGAGGGTTGCACTAATTTCCCAGACATTTAATCAATACGGAGCTGCCCTGTTCATTACAGCTGTCAAAAATATGCAAAATCGTCCATCTGGTCCTCTCAGGTACGGAGCTCTGAGCTGGAGTCACCAGTTGCTTGGCTAATTACCACGCCCCGTTTTCCCTCGTAGTGAGGCCTCTCCATTAACCATGAACAACCAGCTCAAGTAGAAAGCAAACAATAAATATTTGAAATGGCATCACCGAGGCTGGGGTACTCGACAGTGTGTGTGTGTGTGGGGTGGGGTCGAGTCACTGCCGAGGGACTGTACGGGGGAAGTCTTGCAGAAGTGCGACCTGCCCCTCTTCATTCCCGACCAGGACTCGGCCCAGTCCTCAGCCTCCTTCCTTCTGAGGCCCCTCCCTGTCCCACAAATATTTAGACCTATTAAAAACCACTGGGGGGGAAAATGATCTATACAAAAGCTTTGCATAAAAAAGTGATCAATGCAAATTCCTCTGAGGAAATTGCTTCAACAGATGGAAACGGCCCATTTGCAACAAATGCCGCTGGCTGTGCAGATGGTAATTATGGGATGTATGTAAACATGTAAGCTCTGGCAAGCAGAGCAAACTGCACTGCTGAACTCAGCCTGTACTGGGGCCTCCAGCCCTGGCACTGCCCCTGCCTGACTGCCCCACAGGCTAGGGCTTCAAGAGGAGTCCAGGGCGCCTGCGGATGAGGATTTGGAGTTCCAAGGCTTAGTAATCTAGTCACCATTTAATTATTGGTCTGTCTGAAATGTGCCTCGGAGCAAGTGACACATTCCATCATTTCCCAGTGAATCAAGGCGATGGTGTGAGCCTTGGAAGAAAGAAATCAACAGGTACCGAGCATTCATTGCATACTTGGAATGATTCCGTTAACCTGGAATGCATTCTCTTGTTTCATTTTCACAAAGACTTTGAGAGGTCAGCTTTATCGTGATCACCACTGCACGGCACCACTTTGCAAGTGGGGAAAATGAGGTTTACAGACTGGAAGTGATTTTCCTCACGATGGTAGATGTAGAAAGTAAGGTCACCTACATGCATCTGTTAGCTATTGCTGAGGAACAAATATCCTCAGAGCTCAGTGACTTTATTAGGTGTTTATTATTGCTTATAAGTTGACAGGTGAGTTTGGTAGTTCTGATCTGGGCTAGGCTCGGCTAATTATCTTTGAGTGTATTTACGGAAAAGAATGACCTTGGTTCGTCTTGTTTTTACCTGCAGGCTGACTGACTGGGGCTGGGGTGATGAGGGTCAGAGATAGGTGTCTCACACCATCCAGCAGTGACAGCTCCTAATGGAGGGAGTAGTGAACAACAGCCAATGGCGTGGACTCACAGAAAGGGGAAGGTAGGCTGATTTTGCAAACTACACATCACATAAGACTTGGACTTCGAGTTCTCTGGCTTCAAGTCCAAAGTGTCCAAGGCCACCTATGGGAACCTTTCATTCCAGGGAGAACTTGGCCTTGTCCATCCATCTTCCCCTGACCCTCTCCTGTCTGCAGGTAAATTCTGGCCATCTTTCCTCTTTCCTGGTGATTCTCAGTTCCCTTTCTCTACCTTCATTCCTCAGGCGTCTTGTGAATAATGTTCTGCACACAAACTCAGGAGGCGGCATATTTGAGTGCTGGCTCCATCTCCACTGGTGATCTTTTTTAAGGGCTCAGGTCGTCCCTTACCTTGCTCAGGGACCTGTGTTCCAAGTAAGATGGAGAAGATTCTATTTGACGTTATTTTCAGGCAAATTCTTACCGATTCTCTGATAAGAAGTTCTCTGGAGCTAATGATCTAACTCATAGCTGCTCTGTGCTGGAATTCTTCCCATCCTAGTCCCAACACAAGGAGCTACCGGGGCCCAAAAGGTTCACGGAGGACAGCATCTGTGGAGAAAGCTTTGTAGCTGGGAGTCACTGGAGAGTCGCAGGCTTGAGTTCTGGAGACAGAAGTGCTCTGCTCCCAGCAGAGCTCCGCCATCTGTGATGGGGCCAATCACACTACGTGTCCCCCACTGGGCTCGCCTGGCCTTGTCTAGGGGGAGGCTGCTTGCCTGGAGATGGAGCAGAATCGCAGGGACTGCTTGGACCCAGAGTTAACACCGGACAGTAGCTCTCCTTCCGCATGCTCTAACTTTGCTCTTTTCTTTTGCCTCTTCTCAAAATTATTGGATGAGTAAGTGGCAAGTAGGGGACTAACAAATGGCAGGTATTGTGATCGCTGCTCTTTCTCTCCTAAAACCCTCTTCTACACAGTATCTCGCTGGGCCCTATGAGTCAAGATGGACTGGGATTTTTATTACCATTTACAGGCAAAGAAATGGAGAGCCAAGAGAGGAGGCATGGTGCTGGGGTTGGCCTCTGCCCATGAGAACCCACCGCGCTGGCCCTCCCTCTCCACCTGTCGTCCCAGTGCCCAGCGGACTCAGTGTTCAGTCCTTATGGGGAAAATGGGAAAATGAGGTTTAAAGACGTGAAGTGATTTTTAGATTGGTATAAGACCCAATCTAAATGTGAGTCATTCATTCATTCACTCACTCCTTGGCATAGACCCGTGTCCCCCATCAGGGAGACAGAGCAGGAGGGAGCAAGGACCTCGGGCTCAGGTGCTCCTTAGACTGTGGTGTGACTAAACCTCAGTCTCCCCACCTGTGAAATGGGACAGGGAAGCACCACTAGGGGCAGTGCACAATTGTCACGTAATGATTTTAGTTCTCTAGGAGCAGCAGCCAAGCTGCTGGTCAGGTGAGCAGGCGAGGAGTGCTTCAGCAAAGCTTAGTACAAGGGTCAGGCTTTAAGGTGAATCTCATTCTCCCTTCAAAGTACAGACTTCAGGAGGTCTCTCGAGGGCCTGACTCAGGAGGTCTGGCATGACATCAGAGGCAGGCTTTTCTGAACCAGCAGACCCCAAACCACAGCTTCCCAGTCATCAGCTCAGACATGAGGCTCCCAAACATGGTGGGTACTTGCAAAATCTGCTGGGTGTCTCCTGAGAGCTCCCCATCCCCAGCCTTTCTCTTACTCCGCCCACTTCCACTTTTTCTCCTACCACAGGGCCTTTGCACTTGCTGCTCTGCCTGGGAAATTGTCCCCTCATCCACTGGTCCTAGCTCATCAGTACTCAGCACTGCTCACTGCCTCAGAGGAACCTTTCCTCGTCTGTCACTACTACGACACCCTGAAAACCCTCTCCACAGTGACACGTGACAAGTATTTGTGTGGTTGCTTGATGACAGTCTGTCTTTCCCTCCCATAGTGTAGCCTTGTGGGGATAGGAAGTTCCTTCACTCTCTAACCCTGTGTCTGCCACCCAGCCCAGGAGGCTCAAAGGCCCCCAGTGTCTAAGGAGCCTCAGCTGGGGGCCACCCATCTTGTCTGTTCCTTTAAGCTCTTCCCGCTCACTGATCGGACAGAGGGGAAGTAGCACAGGTCACATCTCCCTCCGCAGGGCCCCAGGGCAGCTTCGGGAGCAGTGAGGAGGTCTGTGTGAACCTCTGTGCTGGAGAGGACTCCTCTGGAGGTCGTGATCACCTGGCACAGGGCGTCCTTGCTCTCTCCGGGTGTGAGTCCCGGATCCCGCTCATGGAGCTGCCAGCTGAGCTCAGGCTGTGGGGCTCTGAGGAGCCAGAGTTCTGAGGGAGTGTCTCCGACCCGAGTTTGATCGCCCGGCTCACAGTGGGCCTGGTCATGGTGGAGGCAGGGAAGGCCCGCCTCAAGCAAGCACAGGATCACTTCACTCACTCATTCATTCATCACTCATTCATTCATCACTCACTTATTCAATCATTCATTGATTCACTCGTTCATTGATTCACTTGTTCATTCATGTCCCACCTGAACCTTGAGGAACTCTGCAGGGGACTCCAGCTTCCTTTTACCCAAGGGTGCTGAGGACTGGAGAGGCTGGGTGACTGTCCTGAGACCCCCCAGCCAGCAGTGGACAGCTGGGTGGTGAGCTCCCTCCGCCTCACTCCAAGTCACACTCACTCGTGTGCCTGGGAACAGGTGGCCAAAGGCGGCACCGGGTAATCACGGAGCCCACAAGTCCCCAAGCGAGTCAGTTCGGCGGTGGAGGGTTGAAAACAGAAGCTCCAGGCAGTGCGCGGCCAGCAGATGTGGTTACACTTTGCTCAAGCAGAGCTGTGAAAATTTTGAAATCACATCCAAATCCTGAAATCCTCCTTCTCTTGTGAATTGCGAGCTGGCAACCCCAGGCTGGCACTCCCTGCCTGGCAGCAGGTGGCAGGAGGGCAGACATGCGCCTCTCTTGGAAGCTTGATTGCCCATTTTGTCGTCTCTGCCGTTCCCTTGTCTCCCCTCTGTGCAGCCCACAGGAGTTTGATTCTGTGGCCTCTGGACCCAGGACCCCTTCAGCATTAAAATTCTGACTCTTTTCTAGCTCATCCATCTGTCTGAGAAGAGGTTGTACCCATTTTGCCGGTGGCAAGACTGAGGTACAAGGACTGAAGGAACTTGCTAAAAGGCATGGAGGCCTGAAGATGCAAAGTGGGTCTTTTGACATCCATTTCCATGGGAAGGGGACAGAGGTCCAGCTGGAACCTCTCCAGCCTGAGCACCTTCTTCCCAGGTTGGTAGTCAGTCTGTCCACAGGTCCTCATCCCTCAGACATCGCAGGGAAGCCAGACATCTCCTCCCCCCTCGCATTGATCTCTAGCTTTACGAGGGTGACAGGCCTTACCTTTTAATTGCATTATTACATCTTTATGGGCTACTCATTGAGCAGGTCTCCTCCGCTGGGCAGCCGGGCACCAGAATTTATATGCGGAACTGAAACATTTATTGGAATCATATTGATAAAGGCGTAATGTGAAAAGGCCCGTGACTCTGAAGAAGAGCCAAGGTCCCCAGGAGACGGGGAAGGCAGGTCAGCAGACTCCCAGAGAGAGGAGGCCGCCCTCTACCATGCCCTGCCCGACCTCACGTATTTCCTCTGTGCCAGTGCAGGAAACTCTGAAGATGGTGGAGGGTAGGGTCACAGGAGGTCACAGGGAGCGTGCCAGGTGTGTATGGGGAGGGTGGCTTTCTGGGAGGCTCTGTACTGACTGGGATGCTGCGGGACGGAGGAAGGGCACAGAGGAGGTGCTGTGTCCATAAGGCAGGGTCTAGCCTGCTGGTCAGCTCCAAACCGAGAATGCCCAGGATGGAACTGATTTTCTCCGCTCTGTTTACAGCTGCGTTCACCACAGGGAGGATCTCTATCACTAAACAACAACCTCAGCTCTTTTCATTTTTTATCTTAAGACACTATCTCTAAGCTGCCCAGACCGGCCTCGAACTCACAACACTCCTGCCTCAGCCTCCTAAGTGGCTGAGATCACAGATGTGCACCGCTGTGCCCAGTTCTGACAATCCTATTTTAATTCACAGTGTCTATCACACAGTCTCATTTGTTTTCGACCTTGCTTTATTTTACTGCATGGACATTCTCTCTATTGAGTGTATGATATAATTTATGATTAGTATGAGAACGTAAATTCCTCAAGGGCAGGATCTCCAGCAGACTGTATGTCCACTCTCTGACATATAGTAGGTGCTCAATAAATATTTGTTTCTCATGTTCACAGAGGGATTTGGTTGGAACTAAGCCCTGGGGCACCTGTGATGCTGTGCTGGGGGTTCGAGCTTGTACCTCGGACTCTGATTTCTATTCTGTGCCAAACTCTTCAGGCAGAGTGTTCGCCAAGTCCAAGGCCATCAGCGTGTCTTCCTAGAGCTCTGAATTAGTAATATCACGCTCCACGGAGTCACCCTAAATCGGAATTTGGCAGAGGAATGGCTCAGGGGTTAATTTGAATGTATTTCCATGTCTCGAAATCACCACCTCGTTGGAAAGGGAATCGCTTAGCATAGCAAATGGTGTTTGACATACAGCCCGCTTTCTTTGTGCATGACCCGGCTCGTGGTCGGTCTGATTTTGAGGTGACTGTGGTGTTAAGACCCAGGACGGTGCCCTGTTAATGAGACCAACTGTGAACCCTCTGGGCCATGGCCCTTCAGTGTGATGCTGTGACCAGTCGCTGTCTTTTCCTTAACTCTTCTGACTTTGAGGAGGGACACTGTGGCCCAAGGTGCCTCCAGGGCCCCTCTAAGGTGGAGAAGATGAGAGGTCAGGGAGTGGGCTCCAAATTGTCAGAGTCAGATAAAAAAAAAATTCACAGCCAGAGATCTCCTGGTACAAATCTTCTCAACTACATACTTCCGGTGTGACCCTGATGAGTCCCTTTGCACGCTGGACCTCACTTGTTCCAGCTACACAATGGGTGTGATAGTTTGCTTCCCAGAGTCCTTGGGAGGCCAAAGTGGGGAGAGCAGAGAAGAGGGAGGGATTGGCATGTATATAGCATTGACGGTGGTCAGGCCTGTGCCAGAGGCACCTGTGGAGTCCCCACAGTATCTGACGGTGGGGATCCCGATGCCAGAGGGGCTGCTGAGCGAGTAAGTGAACAGATGCGTTTCAGGAATGACAGGATGGACAGTGTGCAGGAAGGTGAACCTTGCCCTGATGAGGCCCATGGATTAGGACAAATAAAGGAGATGCTTTCAGGTCATGAGGATGCTTGGAAGAAGGCAGGGGATAGAGAGGACTATCTGTCAGGGACTGGCATCTGTGCTGAGATCTAAATGAATGGAAGGCCCCAGCCTGGTGGACACGGAGGGGACTTCAGGGAGCAGGAGTGGCGTGTGTGAAGCCCCTGAGGAGGGACAGAGTCTGGGTGTCGATGGTGCAGGAGAGCGGTGGGGGCTGCAGTCAGAGAGGTGCACAGGGCGGATTGTGGCGATTCTCCAGTAAAGGAGATGGCCCTGATCTAGGTGGAGAAGGGTCCACTGCTCCTTTTCTGCACAAGCCTCTAAGCCATGAGGCATCCCCTGCAGCAAGGGACGAGCCTCTGGCTGCGGTCTGGCAGCCACGCCCCTCCTCTCAGTGATGGGAAGTCCACGGCCTTCTTCCCAGCACACAGGATGTGGGCTCTGGCCCCAAGTCTCCCATCTGGCTTCCTTTCAGGCGGATGAGAGGCGGCTTCGTGGCTTGAGTTTTGTGTCAGCACCCGTGCTCCAAGTCCCATCTTCATCCTTTCTTCTCTGGCTCTGTTTTTGTCACGTTAACAGCACAGTATGTGTATGTGCTCAAGAAGCCTTCTTCCGTTACACTCTCCAGAACGCCATGGCTTTTCCAGGTGTCTCAGCTCTGCTGGGCCAGTGTTGGTGTTTATAAATGGCCAGTGTGAGCACTGACCCACGGTGGCCTACACGGCTGAATGCCTCTTCACCTTGACTTTTGAGGAGCTACTCTGCTAGCATTTCTGAGCATTGCAAGAGACACGAGGTCAGAGAAGGCCTAATCCATGGTGGCAGAAGTTGCCAGCCCAGTGGGGCAGAGCACTGCTTAACCACACAGACAACTATCGTGGTGGATTAGCTAATGGTCAACTTGTAACATCCAGCTGAACTGAATCAGCGTGGTCTGGGTGTGAAAGACCCATCTGAGGATTGTGGCCAATAGCCATTACAAGAGAACCATCGGGGAAGATCACAGGCTGTTGACTTTCTAGGGGAAGCTTGGTGTGATGTGCTGGTGCACACTTGGCTGTTCTTGTGGGAGGAGGAGCTCAGGGCCCCTGCTGCTGGGAATGGCTAATGTTCTTGTCAGAGAAGTGCTGACCTTTGCCATGAGCATCATTTCCTGGCTCTAGGGCGGGTCCCTGGTGGCACAGTCCTTCACCCACTGGCATGGGTTTTCTGGCTTCCACCACTGGCCTTCAGGCCTTCTGGGTGTCGATTCTCAATATGGACAAGTATGAGACATTGCTGTGGGCTCTTGGCCCGGCTGGAGTAGTGGTGGACACAGACTTGAACTGCAGGCTCTAGGCTGGGTTCTTCAGGGCTCTGGTGTGTGGCTAATCTCTAGCATTCCTCTGCATTTGACTGTCTGGGTAACTACTAAATAATCCTATAAATTGTGTGTACTGTATCAAATCAAATTCCCTTCCAAAACTCTGACGACGACAACTACGTACCTAGCATTGTGCTTTACTCTTGCCCATGTAAGATACTCTGGCCACTGGTCACCAGGCTCTGGTGACCAAAGCCTGGATGGCAGGTAGCCACGTGGAAGGAGGAGGCCCAGAAAGTGCATGGGACACTCACAAGCATCCTTAGTCACCTATCTACTGTGCCCCTGGTGTGCCCTTGTCTGAAGCCCACGTATTTCAGATGCCAGATGGGATGGGGCAGGGGACAGCTGAGCCATGGCACCTTGAAAGGGGAAACTGAGTTTCACCCATCGGGCCTGTGTCCGTGGAAGCAGGGAACCAGTGATTACTGCAGAGGGGAGGAGGGGGGAGCTCAAACGTGTGCTTGCTCGAGAGTGACCCCATTTGCAAGTGCAGGTTCCAGGTGGGTGGAAGTTTGCGTGTCCACGCTGGTGAGGGTGGTGGACCCAAGGTTGTGGGGCACACACGGGGGTCAGGATGTGTGCCAGAAGGGTGGCAGCGGTCTCTCGTCGTCTGTTACCGATTCCCCAGCACCTGGCGCGCGGTGAGTGATCAATAAACATTTGTAGAGTGAGCAGATAAATGTGTGCTCATGTGGAAAAGTTAAAGTTATCTGTTTTCTCACTTGACAATCTGCTATGTGAGCTTTCTGTCCAGGAAATACATCGAGAAAATCCTTGGCGTCACCAGATACACCCAACTGCTACCCTCTTTACTTACTCTGGAGTTTCTGTCGATGAGCAGTGTGCACATGGGGAAGCACACATGTTGTCACACGTGTACCGATGCATCTGTGGACCACGGGCAGCCAGGGGATCCCCGTGGAGGATCAGCCCGGCGGTGGTGCTGCGCGCGAGCACCCTCCGTTCCGTCAGCTGCTCCTGTCTCCTGGCAGCGCGGGCAGCACCACTCCCCGGGAGCTTAATGCCAACATGGCTGTACAAGAGGTCATCCTGCGCGCTGTCTTCTTCTCACTAGTGTGTGTGTGAGAAATCACACACAGAAGGGAACTTGCATGCTCTTTCATTTCATCTTTACATAAGAGAAGTGAGTGAGTTTCTTCTGGCTAGAGAGTAAATCGTTCGGGCTCTGTGGGTTTTAAACATTTATTTATTTTGGTTAATACCTGCAGTACTAGTACTACTGCCATGTGTTTGCAGGACCTGCGGCTGACATGCATTTGTGAGGGCAGAAGCAGGAGCCAGCATAAAACACAGGGAGATTTTTAAATCCCTTTCTTATCCATGTCACTCCTTCTTCCTGTGAACTCTCTCCCCTTTTCATTCTGTTTTTTTGAGACAGGGTTTCACTTTGTAGTTCAGGCTGACCCTGAGCTCAGCCTCGAATTTACATAATCCTCCTGCCTCTGCCTCCCCAGTGCCCGGATTACAGGCGTGAGCCGCCACGCCCGACACTGTGGTATGTGGTACTGATTGCTGGTGGGTGTGAATCACCACGCCCAGCATTGTGGTATGTGGTTACTGGGGATCGAACCTGGGTCCTTGTGCTTGCAAGGCAGGTGCTGGAACCACTGAGCTAAATCCCCAGCCCCCCTTTTGATTCTTGCTGATATCACTCATCGTAGCTCATGGTCGTGACATCGAATGTTTACATTCCCTGCGGTTACTAGGTTCCTGTACACGGTGCACCCTAACTCTGCTTATTCCCCCTCTCCCACCTCCTCTCATTCCCCATCTCTTGGACACTTGCTATTTGCTGGAGATCTGTCCTTTTATCCGCTTCTGTCCACCCTTCATTGTGCTGTTTGGACTTTGCCTTACTTCAGTTTCAGCTTGTGTGTCTGATTTATTTCACTCAACATTACATTTTTCAGGTACATCCCTTCTCCTACAAATGCCTCGAATGAATGTGTCCTTCTTCGTAGCCAAGTAATACTCCATTATGTATCACATTGTCTTTATCCTTTCATCTGTTGATAAGTATACGGGTTGCTTCCAGAATTTATCTATTGTGAACCAGTAAACTACTATTAACATCTGTGGGGTGTGGGCTTTTTTTTGGCCTCTGTTGGGACTACTTGACTCTGCTATGGTGGCACAAATAGGCCACAAAAGACAAGTGAATGAATGGACTTGGCTGTGTTTTAATAAAACTTTATTTATAAAACAAGAAGTGGCTGGATTGGGCCACAAGTTCAGTTTTCTAACTCTGCTCAATGTCATGTTTTTCTGGGATCGACCTTTATCCATCGAACTGTTGCTAGCCGCCCACGTGGTTCTGTATTAGACCCTGCAAAGGATGCTGTTATGAATTTTTCTGTGTGTGTTCTTCGGGACATAGATACTGTCCTGTTTGTTGGGTATGTGAGATCCCTGGGTTCAGACGTTAGACCCTATTTGGGGTTCAGAGACATTGCCAAACTAGCAGATGGAGCGCTGGTGTTAATATTCAGATGGGCCTTTGCTGTATCACAATGTGCAATCTTCTCTCTTTCTCCCTCCCTCTCTTTTTCTCTCCTACACAGTTCTAGGGATGGAAGCCAGGGCCACGTGCGTGTGGTGAGGACTCTGTCCCTGAGCTCCCAGCCCGTTTCTTCCTGCACGCTGTTACTGAGGCCAGTGCCTTGACCGGACCTCTGGATGTGTCACCAGGTCCTGCCCTGAGGCTGCGGGGAGGATGGCCATGTTGCAGACCTACACAGCATCGTGAGTACGGGGAAGCAGTGTGCTGACTAGGCTCGCCTGAAGGACTCGCCTTGGCCAGAGGCTTCGGGAGCTGTACTCCTTCTCGAGCTGCTTCTGCTGTTTCACCTGCAATCTGCCCTAGTGGAGGCCGCTCATATGAGCCACAGGAGCCCTCTTCCTGAGATGGGAGAAAATGTGGCTCTCTGTGCCAGCTGCACACCCGTATTTCTGGGCAAGGTGTTCAATTTAGTGAACCCCACATTTCTTTGAGTATTTCTATTTTAAGTTTATCTACCTGTCTGTTATTGATTCATTGCAGTCCTGAGGGCTGAGCCTAGGGCCATTATATTGAGCTACAGTGCTAGTTCTTTGCAATTTTTTAATTTTTATTTTTGAGCAAGGTCTTGCTAAGTTGCTGTGTGCTTGGGCTGAGCCTGAACTGATGATCCTCTTGCCTCTGCCTGCCACTCCTGCATTGGCAGTGTGTGCCTCTACGCCTGGCAAGTACTTCTCTTCAAAGGTCCCCATCCCAGGCCCAGTGAGTAACTCAGCCCTGTGAGCCAACTGGTCGACCCTGGATATCTAAAAGCATCAGCCATCAGTTTACCTGTGTCAAGGTGGCTGAAAATATGTGTTCTGGTGTCTGAATAAACACATACCTGATTTGAAATCCTATCTGAATCATCTCCTTCCTGTGACCTCAGGCAAGTTACTTATTCAACTGCTTTGCGTCACCTTGTTGGATTCCCCAGTGCCACCAATGAAGGAAGTCTTGTATTACTCTCACATTGCAGATCAGAGAACAGAGGCTCAGAGAAACCAGGACTTGCTGGGCTGAGCCCTTCCAGCTCTGGACTTTGATATGACCCTGAACTTCACCTGTTGCTAAGCACCGTTAGTCCCAGTTTGCCAGCATGAGGAATTCCTTTGGAAAAGACTCATTTTGTGCTTGCAAAGCCCTGAGCTTGGCCAGCCAGGATGAACTGCCTTTTCTTGGAGACGTAATTCATCTTTGGACCAGTCTTTTGGAAAAAGTAACCTTCCTCCAAATCCTTGTAGAGACTGCCCATTATGGTGGCCACCGAGGACAAAACATGGTGGTCTTTTGAGTACAGGCTCCTCCTTTAGAAGTAGAAAGACTCATATATTATTTTCCTTAGCAAAGGACTTGCTTATTTCAAGTTTCTAATAAGTGGCTCATGGCTCAGAAGTTGCTGTGGAGTGAGTCCTGAGCGTCATAGGTCACCTCTGGGCCGACAGATTCCGCCAGTTCTGACATCCAAACTGTCAGAAGTGAAACTGGTGTCTTTCAGTGTATTTTCACTTCCTGAGGATTGCAAGATGTTTGTTGGAAAAGAAATTAAAGTTACTCAATTTGTTGTTGAGTAGAAGAGATGGAGCACTGGCGGCATGCTGGCAGCTGTCCAGGGCTGGTGTGACAATGTTTTATTGTCAGTGTATTGAGTGTGCTTAGTATGTAGGCCATGTCACTTAGTAAAGTGCTGGTGGTCTTTACCTGAGTGGAAAAGTGCCCTTCCGGCTGGTGGTCCCCTGATTCCTCTGGTCTGGGACTGTGCAGATGGTCTGGGTCCCAAGTGTCTGAGAAGACTTCCAGATGATGACCTCAGGAAGGATATAAGAGACTACGAAATCAGCGCTGGAGCAAAACTAAGACGGTGTCCCACAGAGGCCAAAATGGCCATTGATATCTGTGGATGACAGTCTGGAATTGGCAGGCCATGTTGCTGTGTGGAAGCCAAGCCCGTAGATCTGGAAGACCCAGAAATTGCAGAGAGTGACCTGCAGATCCCAGAACTCCAAACGATCCCACGTCAAGACCCTGAGGTTGAGCATACGTGATCATCCCTGCAGGAGGGATCCCCACTTCTCAGCCCACATGTGGGTGCAGAAGGGAAGGTTTCAAACACCACCACTTTGGCATGATAGAGAATTCCTACTCATCATTGGGCAACTGGGATTTTGTTGAACACCACTTCCTATTAATGGAAGCTTGGAGTAGATTGGGCAAGGAGATGGCCTGGCCCTTGCTGATCGGGCTCCAAGGGATGTGGAGGGGAAAGGGAAAGAGGCACAGGTGTATGGGAAGAGAGTAGGAGAAAGACCCACCGGAGAGGTGAGGGGAGAGGATTCCTCCAGCTGGCGACATTGGGAAACCAAAGCTGTTCCCTGCCACCCAGCCCTGGGTCTGGCAACAGTGGTGACCTGCCATGTGCTGACTTCCCAGCCCTCAGATCCCCCGCATCCTGGGATCTAGGCCTTGGATAATGAGCATCCGGGGCAGTGGATGAGGTTTGGAGTTGAAATCCATCTGAGGCCTCGCTCCCTGCCAAAGTCTACAGCTTAATAATTGCTTCCCAGCTCCTGCCGCATTTGGGTTCAAGAGGAGAGCGAGCCCCTCCAGCGGCATTATGCAAATGGAGCCCACTCCGTTCCAGCGGCATATAGAATATGTAAATTTATGGCAGTGGCGGAGGCTGCTTAAGACAGAAGATTTCTCAATGATGAAATTACATTTTCTGGAAAGAGGTTTCTGAGGACCCGTCTCCGTTCCTGTGCCTCATGCCGAGCCGTAGCCACCAAGCCAGTGCTCTGGGAAATAATTAACTGAACTACAGGCTCAAACCTACTTAAAAAAAAAAAAACAAAAAAAAAAACAAAACAAGAACGAGGGTAAGAAGAAATGGATCAGGTTTCCGTGAAGCCACAACAAATCCATACTTTACGGCTCGCATGTAAACAGGAATGGAGGGAGGGGCGAGGGAAGGTGGGAGGCCGCCAGGGAGCACCCAACGCCGGTTAAGGGGAGATGCTGACCCTGGAGCAGAGGACTTTGCCGCCACTGTGGCCTACACGCTGGGATCCGCGGGGTCTTGAGTGGGGCCCTGGATGGGCATGGATAGAGCTGGGCACTCAGATTTTGTCTCTGAGTCACTCTCTGCAGCTGCAATTTGCATGCTGCTTAAAAATGCTGGAATTATCTGTGTAGACCACGGGCTCACAAATATGAAGGCATCTTGGGCTTATCGAGGGGCTTGCTAAACACGCATTGATCCGTCTCTGTCCCGGGAGCCTCAGCATGAGTCAGTCTGCATTTGATGTTGATGACCAAGGGCACCCAGGGAAGGGGAAACTGAGCCCCAAAAGGCTGGTGACTCTGAGTCCCAGAGTAGAATGGAACCAGTGGGGATCAGTTCTTGCCTCCCAATCTTAGGCACTGTTGTCACTGTTACTGTCATCTTCATTTGCTGAAGGTTTTTGCGCCATCTGTGTGTCCCTTGCTTCCTTTAGCCCTTGCTATGGTTCCTGATAGGAACCACTGCTGCCCCAGGGAGCACTTTGGACTCAGCTTCAAGTTACATCACCTCCTGAGTCTCAGTCTTCTTGTTTGTAAAAAGCAGAGTCTGGACCCTCCAGAATGCTGGGAAGATGCAGGGAGGGTTTGCATTCAGCGTGGGGAGCACAGGTCCAGGTAGCAGACAGTGCAGCAGAGATGTAATTATTGCAATTGGTGTCCATGGAATTGTGGGAATTAGGAAAGAGTGTGGGGTGTGCAGCAAGCTTCAGCTGAAGTTCAGGAACACCAGTGATCTTAGCTCCAGGCCTGAGCTCCATGCTCCTCTGGGGTGAGGTCTGGGGACACACCTGTGTGGCACCCAGGTATTGCAGGCAGGAATGGCCCCAGATCTCTGCCAGCTGTGCACCCCTCAGGCTTCACAGTTCTATGACAGGGGCCCTTTCCCACCTCCACCAGCCTCAGTGGGGTGCACCACACCTTTCTGGGACTTACACCGGTCTCCCTGCCTTCGGTCTCACCTCTGCCAATCCATCTTTCCAAACTCCCAAATGGCAACCTGGTTCTGTGCTCCGCTGTTCAAACTTTCCGTGGCTCCCGTTTCTCTGCGATGGATCAAGTCCGGCCATCTCAGTTGGGCACTTGAACCCCTTCGGGCTCTGGTTCTTCCATGTCCTTCATCTCCTTCCTTTTCATCTTCTACTCGATTTTCTAATAATGTGAGGAAGAATCCTGGACCTCATGTGTTATTATCCCAGGCTCTCTACTTGCCTGCTTCTCCAAACTGGCCTTTCTCCCTTTCTCTACAAATCCTTGACCTGTAGGCAGATGCTGTGTACCCTGAATGTCTCCTTCCTTTCTGTCTACAACTCCAGCCAGAAGAAATTCTTTATATAAGTTCCCTGCTGGTCTCTGACTCGAGTGTCTGCCAGGGTGTGTTGTAACAATCTACTATCTTCCCCACTGCTCAGTGGGAGGGAATAGACACTTTATGCATTGAGCTCTTTGGAAATGTTCTGTTCCATGATTTGTTTGATCTGTGGTTTGTGAGCCACGTGGTTGCAGGGTCCTCACATAATTTGTTTGCTGCTGTAATTGCTGTACTTATTACCATGCCTGGTACATAGTCAATCTTTAGTCCTTGAATTAATACATCTAAACTCGCAGCTCATTTTCACAGATTTCTCATTAGCCAGTATATCCCTGCTGCTTATCAAAATGTCCCGGCATGCAAGTGCTCAGGAAATATTTGCTGAATGAACAAATACTTGAACAAAACGAATGACTTCATATGTAACTGTATCAGTCAGCTGCTGCAGCATAACAAACAGCCACCAAATCTCAGTTGCACCAACAGTGAGCATGTATTTCCCATCTGAGTTTATTCTGCAAGTTCGCTGGGACAGCTCAGAGCTGCGGGTGTGTCTGGTTCAGCTGTTGGCCTCTGTGGACAAGCAGACCAGCTGGGACCTGTTCCCATGGCTGGGACGGGGGTGCATGAGAAAAACTAGAAACACACAAGGTTTCTTAAGGTCCATGGCCAAATCCAGCACCTGGTCAAACTCAAAGTCGAAGTATAAGATGTTCGCCAGAGAAGAGACTGCAAAAGGACTTGGGTAAGTGGAGGGTAAGGAATAGGGGTGAGGAACTAGGTCTACCCTAGTGCTCACCTCCAGAATCCAGACTAGAGAGCCCTGATATTCAGCAGCCTTTTCCTATGATCACTGACGTGCAGGGAAGGCTTCTGTGTTCAAAGCCCTAGAGTCTGTTTACACTTTCTGCATTTTATACCCTTCTTTATCCCTGACCTTGTGATCTATAGTCATTTTGTCTTTAGCCCCTATTCCACAAGTGTGGCCACACTGTGGCGTGTCACTGATATCCCCCAGTCAGCCTTCCAGATCAGGGCTTCCCCCTCCCCAGCCTCCCCCCAGTACACGGTACGTGCTGTAAGGGTCCCCTGATGTTTAATGCATGAGCTTCACGTCTTCCCAGCAGCCACCACCGACAGATTCTCTCAGCATGGGGATGGCATGAAATCAGATGACTCTACAGGAAACAGCCCCGCCCCCTCTGATGGTTGTGATGCTGCCCGGCTCCTACTCATTTCCTGTTTTGTAATCTCTTTTATTAATGTGCCGGAGGCAAAGAAAAACGCATTTGTAATTTCCCCTTAATGGCTGGTGGAACTTCCTTTTTGTTTCCTTTCTGAGGATTTGCTTGTGGTACGTGCAGTCGTGCGCGTGCGCTCACACACACGCACGCACACACACACACACACACACACACACTGATGCACACAATGGTCAGGATAAACTGAGTAGCAAGACAGTGCGTGTAAAGCATAGAGTATTGGAATATTTAAACAGCAGAGGATTGGAGTTCAATGGCTGTGACACTGTGCTCCGGACCCCTGGGGCTTCTCAGAGTAGCGACAGAGAGTGCTGTGGGGTGAGAGGGAGAGGGACTGGCAGCCCTGCCCTCGGCCTCACTCAGCCGGAGCCTGAGTGAGGCTCCTGTTTGTACCTGCTCTGTGCACTGTAATTATACAAAAGCTTGCTTAGAATGAGAGGCCCCACTGCTACTCAAGATCGTGTTGTATCTCTCACTAAGCTCTGTGCAGGCTCTTCTTCAGGATTCTGGGGGATACTGGGCCCTGACTTTTGGTTTTCGTACTTAACGGTACTTTTGCTGCTTGGCAAAAGGAACTGAATGGTTTTTCAATCTATGTTGGTGAGGTTGGGAAAGGAAAATAAAAGGAATCAGTACTGGTTTTGTTTTCAAGGGCAGTCACCCTCATTCCTCTCTCCAAAGAGAAAGGAGAGTCTGACCTCTCCAGTCACAGGGGAGCTGGGAAGTGGGGTGGTCCTCGGTCCCTGCCTCCTGATTCCACACTTGACATTTTTGGTTTCATTTTTTGCCTGCTAATGGGCTGGTCTGGAGGTGATGTGATAGATGAATCATTTTCCTAACATGTTTGCGTGGGTGCTTGTAGGAGAAGGAACAGCAGTGGTCGAAGCTGACACCCTCTGAGCAGTCCATGCATATCAGGTATGTCCCAGAGGGGCGTGAGGTACAGAGGGTGTGATCAGACCTCATCACCCGGTGAGGACTGACTTCCTGTGTGATGGGGGAGGAAGCGGAAGTCCGGCTGGGTGAGTGAATCCTTTAAGGACTCATGGTCGGAACGTGGTGTGTTTTAGTCGCTTTCCTCATCAAGGAGAGAACACCTGAAATTGAGCAAAGAGCTTTATTTTGGTTCAGTTTTAGGATAAGAATGAAGAGAGGAGCCAGGGGAGGAGAGACACCCTTCCAGGCCACCCTGCAGGGACCAGCCTCAGACCATGCCCTAGCTGCTGACAGCAGCTCCCAGGAACCTATTATCGGACTAATCCAATGAGGAGTAAAGAGCCCCATGGTCCAGTCATCTAAACACAACAGGTTTGTAGGGACACTCCAAATCTACACCATAACATGGTAGAGGTGGGATTTGAACCTGGGTTTGTCTTGTGCTAGTGATTCTCCTGATCGATGACACAAGATGGCCTTGACAACAACAGTGAGTTCTTATCTTGAATCTGCTGCTTTACCTGTAGGGTTGCCAGGTACCATTGTGCAGGTTGCATCCTGCAGAAAAGCTCCAAATCTGCACATGAGAACTAAACCCAGTCCTTATGCTGCCCGCTTGATCTTGGCATAAGGCTGCACCCACCTGGAGGAAGGGAAAACCGTTCTCCGATTGCTCAGCCAGGAAGGGCTGCCTTTTCCAAATCCTCACAGCTCCGAGCAAGCTGTTATGCCGTCTGTGCATGTGATCTCTCACTCCATGGACTTGAGGGTAGCTTTGTCACCCTGCCTGACTTAAAAAGAGCCCCTGGGAAGTTGAGCTTCTTGTTCTTCCCAGGGCAGAACTCAGACTTGAAACCAAGCAGGCCACACTCCCACCCAGAAGAGATAAAGGGTGCAATTGGACCTGCCCACACGCTCCCCACTGCTTTCCAAAAGTTTTGACCTTTGCAAGGTTCTAAGAATGGATTCTGGGGGTGGCCCTCCTGGGGGCTCGAGAGGATGCGTCTTCTGTCTGAGGGTCCACATGGTTGTCGCTTTCGAATCTGTCCTTCTTTAGATCAGGTCACCGAGCAGCTCTCCACCAGCCACTGCTCTGGGTGATGCCAGACGAGGAGCCCCACCTTCCTCCTCTCCACTCTTCCCTGTCCAAGACCTTCTTTTTTGGCATACCCTAAAGAATTTCCTGGTGATTAATATCTACACAAAGTCAATAGTCCGGCTTGTCCCGGAGCCCATGACTCACCCTCAAGCTGGCATGAGGAATCGAACAATATATAGTAAGTAGTTCACAATTTGCTGTTGACACGTAATCAAGTGTATCAAGAAAAAAGGGGTATCACAGCTTCCCACTTCCCGTGTCTTATTTTGATCTTTCCCTAAATCAGTACGTCAGTAGACAGACAAATGTTGACCATGCAGAGTGGAAGGAATCAAGGCCTTTCTGTAATGAGGTTGAGGAGATCGCATCTTCCTCGGGGCTGTTGTTTGGATCTGGATGCTCCTAAAGGCTTGTGTGTGGAAGGCATGGTCCCCAGAAGGGCTGTGATCAGAGGCTGGGCTTTGGGGACATGAGCAGATCATCAGAGCTCTGATCTCATCGACGGTCAGCCCACTGAATGTCTTTGCTCCACCGTGATGCTCTTGCCATGGAACCATCTAGCCATAGACTAAACCCTCAGAAGCCATGATCCAAAACATACGTTGGCTTTAAACTAAATGGCACCAAGGACTGTGACTCCATGCCACCGCCTGAGACAGGCAGTTGACTCTTACTGCTGTGAGCACTCGCATCTAACCCAACAGGCCATTTCTCTCATCAGCTCCATTTTTCAGATTTGGAAACTAAGGTCCTGAGAGAAGCGCTGTCCTATCCAGGGAAATCTGATGCCCTGGACAAGCCGAAATGAGAGCCAGTCACCGGCACCAGGGCGATGTCAGACGCTGGACTCTTTCTGCTTCATCACTGGGCATTGAGATGCTATTCCTTGAGTTAGGGTGCAGGTCATTTATTATCGAACCATGAAGGGATTTGAAACAGGCTTCTTGTTAGAGGGAGCGTGTAGGGAGGTGGCCTTGCCCCCAGCTCTTCTCCTGTTGTCCCCAGAGGTCTCCTTAGCCTACAAATGAGTAAGGAAATGGGAGGAATCCGCAGGGACAAAGGAGTTTGGGCAGGGGGCTCAGGAAAGGACAGGGTGGCAGTGGAGCCCTTCCATACGTAAGAGGAAAAGGTCCACTCTGGGGTGCTGCCCAGCTCTAGGGTCTTCAGAGTTCATCCGTCTCCATTTTGGTCTTTTTAAGAAATCAGGTATGTCTGGCCATCACCTCTCATCCTTTCCTTTCCCTGTTGCTCTCGGACTCGAAGCAGCCACGGTCCCATCTTCGAGCATCAGGACTGCTTTTTCCTCTTGTGCTGAAAGTACAAGAGGACACTGGATCTTGGAACCGTGGGAACCTCAAGATCATGTCTAGTGCTGTGGTCACAGGGTCAAGGTGAGTAAGGTGACCTCAGCCCCACTTTATAAACTAAGCAGCTGAGACCAAGGACCAAGTTCAAGGCCAAAGTAGAAAAGAGGACTATTTTGAGCTCCC
Source organism: Petromus typicus (assembly GCA_004026965.1). NCBI lineage: Eukaryota > Metazoa > Chordata > Mammalia > Rodentia > Petromuridae > Petromus > Petromus typicus. The sequence continues at coordinate 16,885 of PVIR01002273.1, read as the reverse complement.
GCCCCTTGGAATGGACCACAGCAGTGACCTGGCTTCCTCAGCCAGCGGACCGGTCCCCTCTTTGTTCTCTGTCTGCTCCACACTCTCCCAAGCTGTATGCAACTGACATCTCCCCACACCCACATTTGCATGAGGCGCACAGACACCACACACACAGGACTGCTCCTGGCGTGCAGCACGGGGGATGCCAAATGCCGTTCACATCTTTCCGGAGAGGCACGCATCCATCTTGATTCTGTCTTTGCCAAATGTGCCATACGTAACAGACGTACATATATTCCGCGTGAATTTCCTTAATCTCCCTCACAGCTGTCCTTTTCCATGGCCTCCGCTAGTGCATTCCCAAATCACTTGTCTCCTGGCTCGGAGAGCAGCCTGCTCCCTAACTCCCTCTTCCTTTTTAGCAGAAACGACAGCTATGCGGCTACCGTGCCCTTCTGTGTGCTAGATATTGGCTCACAGAGGCCCAGGTCGCCTCTTATATAGCTCTTTCAGTAGCCCTGAAGTGGAAGCATGACTAGCTCCATTTTATAGGAGAGAAGAATGAGGCTTCAAGGTCAAATGCGTATGTAGGGTTTGGTGTTGACTTGTTGAGCCATAGCTGATGTAGGGGCTAGTGCTGGTGACCAACCGCTGTGGAACTGGCTGCCACACAGAACAGAGACCTTGTCCTGCAGGTTCCAGAGACACTGAAGAGGTCACCCACTTGACCTGACAGGGCCATCTGTGTCTGGGTGAGCTTAAGGAGGCTCACTGAGGCCTTCCAAGCCCGTGTCCACTCTGAAAAGTGTACATCCCTGCAGAACCTGGCCACCGACATCACTGTGGAAACTGGTAGGATAATTACAAGCCCATCACTCAGCATTGTTTTGAGTGCCTCGTATTAAAATATTGTGAAACATATCATTTTTGAGTGTGACATTCAAGGCTTGTTCAGGTCAAGTCTTACCTTCTCTCCATTGTTGAGGCCCACCGCTGCCATCTTGCACCTCAGGCTTTGGCCAGAAGGAACTTCTCCCTCACTGACCTCCGCAAAGGCTCTTGCGTGTCTCACCTCTGGTAGCTTGTACAGAAGGGTCTGTCTGTCCCCTGTGCTCGCACCCTGCACAGTCACTGGCGGGGTGCTGTCCAGGAGCAGCTCTCGGGCGTCTTCCCGCCCTGTTCCAGGCCCTGGACCTGGCTCTGGTTCCACTGACTGTGCACCAGGACAAAGATCATGCTTTAGGGAGAGCATGATCGACTCGGGGTTTCCTTATACATTAGCCTTCCACATCTACGTATTTTGTGGATTCAGACAATCACAGATGGAAAATATTTGGGGAAACACTGTGGCTGTACTGAGCAGGTATAGACTTTTTCTCTCGTCATTTATCCCTTAACAACACAGCATAATGTTTGTATTGCATTTCATTGCTTTAGGTATTATGGACCATTTAGGGATGATTTGAGTTTACAGGGTGTGGGCAGGTTCTCTGTGGAACTAGACCATTTTCTACATGAGGCTGAAGCATCCTATGATCTTGCTATCCATAGTGTCCTGGGACAAACCCCGTGATACCAAGGGATGATTGTACTTCAGAGAGCATGGGACATAGAGAACCCCAGATCTCTGAACACCTGTGTGGAGCAGGGTACCAGGCTAGTTCTAACCTCTAGCAAGGAGTAGGAATACAGAGACAAGGGTGGTGGCAACATTCTGAGTTGAGACTGACAAGGTTTCACCAGCATCACTGGTGGGTGTTTTTATCTTGCATCCTCTCAGAGATACCTGTCACATTTCAATTAAAAATGTAGAACTTGGGGAACGGGGAGTTAGCTCAGTGGTTCCAGCACCTGCCTTGCAAGCGCAAAGGCCCAGGTTCAATCCCCAGTAACCACATACAACAATGCCAGGGGAGGAGACTCACGCCCAGCAGCAATCAGTACCACATACCACAGTGCCGGGCGTGGTGGCTCACACCTGTAATCCCAGCACTCGGGAGGCAGAGGCAGGAGGATTGCTGTAATGTGAGTTTGAGGCGGAGCTCAGGGCCAGCCTGAACTACAAGTGAGATCTATCTCAAAAAAAACAATAACAAAAACAAAATGTAGAACTTGGCACAGTGGTACCTACCTATAAGGGCAATACTCTGAAAAGCTGGGTGGGGGGGGTACTGTAAATTCCAGCCCAGCTTAGGAAACTTAGTAAAACCTTATCTCAAACCAAAAGGAACAGAAGACTGAGATGTGTATCGTGTATAATACCTAATACAATAAAATGCCACATGAACAGTCATGACGCTGTGCTGTTGACAAGAGAAAAAGTCTACACCCATTTAGTACAGTCATAGTGTTTCTCCAAGTGTTTTTCATCTGCTCTGCAAAGAATCTGGGATCAATCCCTCGTACTGTTATATAAACAAACAAATAAACAAACAAATAAATAAATAAATGTATGGTCCTTTGTTGAGAAACATACAGAACCACAGCAAAGTGCAACCAAACTGGAAATTATGTACAGCGTCACATCTCAAAGATGCCTTCCTTTCACATTTCACTTAGTTTTTGAGTAGTACGTTTTCTCTGTACAAAGCAGATAATCCAAGACTGGTAGTCACTTTATCTACAATACTCTATTTCACAGTATCTAGCTCACAGCCTTGAGTTTCAAAAGTTCTCAGTAAAATATCAGTTGAACTAGAGATTATTTCATTGGGAGCCCACTGCACTTAGGTGTATGTTATGGCTGAGACAAGGCTTTGGATACACCAAGTTTTCCTTTCCTGCCTGAGCACACAGGAAGACTACACTTCCCAGCCTCCTCTGCATTGATATGGGGGTCACATGACTATATCTGACCAATGAAATGGTAGTAGAAATAATGCCAGCCACTTCTAGAACAGGCTCCTGCATGGCTATGTAGGACAGTAGCCTACCTCCTGCCAAACCACATTTGACTGTGTCATGAGCAAGAAATAACCACTGAGATTTAGAGGTTTTTATAGAAGCTAAACTGCCCTAATAGATGGTGTTAAACTAAAATCTTTCTTTCTACCCTTGTATATATTCTAGAAAAAAATAAAGTCACAGATACAGTGTTTAAATGAAATGAAAGCAAAGTAGGAAAATACATGTATAAGTATAAAATGGGGTCAGTCATACCACTCAGGAATTCTATAGTGAAAACCAGTCTTATGTCTGTGTGTGGATCCAAAATTTAGTTTTGTGCTTCCTAGAAGCCAAGGGGAAAAAAGGATGTGCTCAACTGTTTACTCTCCAGAGTCTGAGATAAATAAAAATCACATGTTAAGGAGGAATACAGCAAAAGCCACGAGGTAGTTTTACTTGACATCTTCATAAGAAATGTCATTCAGAAATAATAGCATGCTCTTTCATATTGTCCAGTATGTTTCCTGCATAACAGACTCCTCACACTCGATTTCCTTCAATCACATGCTGCTCAAGGTGTTGTGAGCATCTCCTTCCACAGCAGTTTCCCTGTAAGCTCAGGCTGTCTTGAGAACAGACTCCCTTCTTCATCGCTGTGGCTCTGTGGCTCGGGTAGCACCTGGTGCATGGTGGACACACAGTGACACTACGCTGACACTCACAAGAGGCAATGTGAGAAGAGCGTGTGGCTGTGCCCTGGGAAGCACGCTCTTTACCCTGGAATCGTATATATAGATAACTATGTGTGTGTCTTATGGTTTCTGTGCATATCATGTGTTGTATATGCATGCATTGTGTGTCCACGATGTGCTTTTTCTGTTGCACAGAGTTGCATGTGTTGTTGACTGTATGTGTGTTGTGTGTAGTACGATTTCATGCAAATAGAATGAAACATGTATGTATCTTGCCCCCATGTTATGTGAGCCTTGTGTGTTTCTGTCTGGTCAGTGTGGTGGATGTAAATATCGTGTTGGTTGTGTTCAGTTGTGGTGCCCGTAGTATGGGTGTGTGCTACGGATATACTCACGCCTAAGTCCCCAACACTGTGCTCTGAGCATTCCCTACATTTCCCAAGGGTCGTGTGTGCATGAGGTGTGTGCCCTATTAGTCAGTGCAGATAGATCGAGAAGGCAGTGACTACTGTCTTCAAACAGAGAGCAGCCATTAACACATTCATTAATTAGGATCATGTTGACACTTCCATTGCCGACTAAAAACATCTGTTTGTTTAATCAGAGTCTCCTAATGCCCTGCACTTACTCTCCCAGCAAGAGGATGGGCTTGTTTTTCCCACGTGGGCACGTGGGGGTTTTACAAGGAGGGGCATTGGCTCTGTCAATATTGTCACAGGGTGACAGCTCTGGGGACAGTCACAGTCTTCTGGTCTTCCAAGCCCACAAAGGAGCATTCCTTTCAAGAGCTAGCGGGGACTGCAGCCAGGGTTGGTGTGCCGGAGGCCAGGCCTTGTTTACTGGCTCTGCCTGAGTGACACATTGTAGATCAGATAAAGGAGCCGCGCTGCAGCTGAAGTCCAAGCATGGCCTGTGTACCCTGTGTGGTGTGGTGCTGGTGGATTGGCTTCTCTGATCCGGGTCGCTTCTCATCTGGGGCTGTGTCTTGAAGCCATCACCAAGCAGTTGGTTACTTTTAGAAAATTATTTTCCTCTCCTGCAGCCTTAGTTTTCTCATCTGTAAGATGGGATGATACAAGGGCAGATGGACAGACTCAGAGCAAACACATTGGAGTCGATTCCCATCTCAGAATACAGAACCAGGCAGGAACCCTGGAAACATCACTTCCGTTCATTCCACTCCAGCTCCTGAGAATCCTCTGGGGTCTGGGGAGATGACACATGAGGGGACTCAGGTCAAGACTTCAGTGTGTGTGTGTTGCATACTTTGTGCTGTATATGCTTGCATTGTGTGTCCGTTGTGTGCTTTTCCTGTTTCAAGCTGTTATGGGTGTTGGTGGTCGTGCCCCACCCCTGGAATGGTTCATTCCCCACCCATCACACCACTGCACTTCCTCCCCTTGTGCATACACGAGGCCAGACTTGGGCGCTGGGCTCCCAGTCTCTCCCTGGGGAATCCAGTCTTACCAGGCAAGAGGGACTTTGTCATGGGAGAGGGGCCTTGAAGACTGAGTAGGAGCTCCTTGAAGAACTTGGAGAACGCTGGTATTTCTTTTTTTTTTTTTTTTTTTTTTTTTTTTAGGTTTTTTTGAGACAGGGTCTCGCTTTTGTGGTTCAGGCTGGCCCTGAGCTCAGCCTCAAACTCACATCACAATCCTCCTGCCTCTGCCTCCCGAGTGCTGGGATTACAGGCGTGAGCCACCACGCCCGGCACTGTGGTATGTGGTACTGGTTGCTGCTGGGTGTTCTCCACACCCAGTATTGTTATGTGGTTACCGGGGAATCGAACCCGGGTCCTTGCGCTTGCAAGACAGGCGCCGGAACCACTGAGCTAACTCCCCGGCCCGAGAACGCTGGTATTTCTAGCAGGGCATGTGGCAGATTGAGTGGGCGAAAGCTCCCAGAGCAGGTGCAGGGGTGAAGTTGAGAGGGCTGAGGCGATGGCCTCAGAGGGGTTTTATTTGGAGGGTCTTATTCTACTTGTTGTTTTTCATCTTGCTTCATTAAGCAACATATTTGAATAAATTTTTATGGTGAACACAAGCAGTTCTATTCCATCCACTGCTTCTTACATATGGATGCATCATATTTTAAAACTCAGGACTGCACTGATAGATCCTTAAACTGCTTCTGGTTTGGGGACAGCAGGGTACTTTCTCCAGGATGCTGCAGAAAAATGGGTCAAAGGATATGTGTACAGTGCTCAAAGTAGTTTATGCAGAGTTGAGGGCTAACTAGGTTCCCACCTAGCTGGAGTCTAAGACCCAACAACGTCCCCCTGGCTTGGTCAGTCTCTCTGTCCACCTCTCTGTGTTTCCTGCTTCCTAGTGTTCTAGCTTTTTTCTTTTCCTCATGATAACTCTTACCTTCAGCTGAACCTTTAGCTAAGAGAGGAGCAGCCCCAGGGAAAGTCTCAGGATTGACCCTGGTTGGCTGGCTTTGGGTCCTATGCGTACTCAGAAGCCAATCACTGTGGACTTGAGGATGAATGGGATGTTCTTATTGGCCATCTCTTTTTCACTAACTATATGATTACTTCAGGATGAGGTCAAGGTCACTTGAAGCTAAAACAAACATCCCCATGGTAGAGATTTTCCCAGAGGAAACAGGTGTTTAACTCAGAAGTACAGAAGTGGCTACTGGGAAGAGGACAGGTGTAGGAATAGGTATCTACCTCAGCCAGCTTTGGATTGTACAGAAGCACCAGAGGAGACTTTAAAGATTCTTCAGCAGAACTAAAAAGGCAGTGCTTTCCCCCCTCCAGCTCCAAGCCAGGGGGCAAACTATGTGAATATGCTAAAGTTCCTTCCTAGCCAGCATTTTGGGACAGCTCCAACCAGGACTTATTGTTCTGGCAAATCCCCCAAAGCCTTGGGAACCGCAAAGCTCCGGAAAATGCAAGACCATCTGCCAGGGTCTCGCTTAGCTTCTCTTCCATCTTCTGTTAATTATGAAATGTCTATTGCTGGACTATTGATCTCCTGCTTGTAGGAGCAGCTGGGGTGATATACAGCGTAGAGTCCACTGCTTAGTTCTGCAGCATACTGGAATATTGCCTTCAACAAAGCACATATTATGCATCTGGGGAAAAATGAAAGTGCTTCTAGCTCTGAGGAAGTTGCAGGGGGGAACTGGAGGTTTTCAGATTTGGGTGTGAGGATTTCCCTTTTGTTCCTCTCACTTCTCAAGGAGAAGAGCAAATGCTAGAGGGATGGGTGGTCTCACCTGAAACCTTCTACCTTGGTGTCAGAAAACGCAAAAACAGACCCTGTCCTCTGATAGCCCACAGGCGGTAGGATTGGTCTAACTCTGGCCTCAGAGTCTCCCTGCTGAACTATGCTGCTTCCGAGATAGACACTTGCCCTTTGGTGTAGGACTTAAAGGGCTGGAAGTAAGAAAAGGTTCAGCGCAGCAAGAAGCTGCTCCAGGGATAGGGATGGAGTTGGCTTAATTGATTGTTTCAATACTCTCTCTCTGTCTTGATATCCTCATTTGAGAAGTGGAGAAATTCTCAACATGTGCCTCATAGGGTTATTGTGAAGATTTAATGAGATAAATTACGTAGAGGCCTACCAAGGCCCTTAGCAGATGTTTAGTAAATATTAGCAGTTCTTGATACTCATGTTAGCCATTTTGAAGATCTATTTGTCTCTCCATATGGAAAACAGTCTATTAACACATCCAGAATTAATCCACTTGTCCTGTCCTCTATGACAATGATCTTGGATCAGATCTTTAGGGGTCCTTGATCTATGCCTTGCTTTTATTTCTATGTGAACTGGAGCCACCAACAAATAGCAAAAATGATGGTAATGATGATGGTGATGATGATGATGGTGGTGGTGGTGGGGTGATGACAGCCGTTGGTCCCTAAGCAGTCTCTTGGGCCCTGGGCTCTGTAAGGGGTAGTTAGGTGGGTTAGAGCTGCTGCTCATGCTCACCTCAGCCCCTCTCCTGCCACTGTCTCCCTTCCTTTCCCCATTATCTCTCTCTTCTCTTTCTGTCTGTCTGTCTGTCTGTCTGTCTCTCTTCTCTCCAACCCCAGGATCCCAGGATCCTTGCACCCATTGAGCCTCTGCCTGATATCCTCCATCTGGCCCCTTGAGTGGCTGATCCTCTCTCACCATTCAGGTCTTAGTTTGTATTTTGGCTCCCCAGAGAGACCTTCTGTGGTCTTGCAGTCTGACATGGCCTCACTCCATGCCAAGGGACCCTACTAGCCCAACACTTTGCTGGTCACCTTCATAACAAGATTTTTGCCTGTTTATTTCTGTCTCCTCTTCTAGAGAGAAGGGAGACAAGATCGGCCTACTTCATTATGGCTAAGTTGCCGGAATGGTGCACTGTCGATGCTCAGTGTGGGACTTTGGAATGGAAGGGATAGCAGGATCGGGAGTGCGGCTGTGGCACAGTCACCTTCTTGGATTCTCTGTGAGAGGCCACCTGCCCTGTGGTCCCTAGGATCCTCTGGCCACACTATCCTGAACATGCCCCATCTCATCTGATCTCAGAAGCTAGGCAGGGTCAGGCCTGGTGGGTAGTGGATGGACACCTTCCCCAGAGGTTTCCCGTTGGAGGTTTAGAGCCCCCATAATGAAGTGTGGAGACAAAGGGAAACTCCGGGTCTGGCTCCAATTTTGCAGTTCTGGAGAGAAACAGTGTTTCCAGAGGTCTGAGAAAGGAGCAAAACTGGGGCTGGAGGGCAGCGTTTGCCCTTTGAGAGTCAAGGGAGCAGCTGAACTGACCAAGACTGAAACAAAGGGAGAAATAGAGGCAGAGAGAGAAAGAGGAAGAGAAATATGGAGACAAAGGAGAAAGAGGAAGACAGAGAGGTCGAAGAAGAGAGTCTGGGAGAGAAGAACTAATGAGAAGGGAGAGAGAGGTACAAAAGGGAAAGCAGGAGAGGGAGAGAAAGGAACCAACTGAAAGAGAAGGTAGGCACAGACGAGATAGAATGATGGACAGATGGACCAGGAAGCAGCAAACGAGAGGAAAGCGCCCTCTGTGGAGGAAGCCAGCCGAGTGGGCGCGTGGGCGCTGTGGGGCCAAGGGCCCTCGGAGACGGCTCACTCCAGTTTCAGCACTTTGGACAGAGGCCCCATTGGGTCTCGGAGCCGGAGCTGACTTCCTTGTGGGCCTGGGCGGGTTGCTTCTGTCTGGGCCGGTTTCTGAGCACCCCGGTGGGAGGCTTTCACCTCCAGATGGCTGTTGGTATCATCTGAGGAGTCGTAAGTATGCTGACGACTGGGTTCCGCCTCTGATTACCAATATTTGTTCTGTTAGGGACAGGACCTGCGCTTGGGTGGTTTTAGGAAGCTCTCTGCATAATTCTGTTGTCAGATTGCTGTGACCACAACCCAAGACACTGGAGAGAAAGTCAGAATTATTCCTCTTCAATTCTGGAGTATTTGCTTGTCCAGCAGAGAAGATGGACCCAGGGAGGGAGGCAACCTATGGCAGGCTGCAGGGCCAGCAGGACAGCACCTTGGGCCAGAACACAGGCTGAGCACCCCCTTCCCCTGCCTACAGGCCTCCCCGTCACAGGGCTGTCTGACACTCCCAGTCCCAAGGGAAATCTGCAGGCCCACCTCACTTCCTGCATGGATAAACCCCAGCCACGGAGAAACCCAAACTTGTTAAATTCCCCCTCCTCATTTGTTCTCTGACCCATTTCACATCTGAGTGCTCTCAGCGAGCTGCCTGCTGTCCCCAGCCACAGCCTGGTGAGAGACAGGAAGAATTAAAACCACCCTCTAGGAAACTGACAGACACTCTATGCTTGGGTTCCCTGGACTGCGGCCAATAGGAGCGTCCTCCCTGTCTGCATGGGAGCGGTGGGGGTCAAAGGCCAGCTGGGGATCTCACAGTGATCCAGGTGAGCAATACATAGGGCTGGCCTTGAGCTTTCTCAGCTGGAAGACAGGGCCATAGCGCCTGCCTTCCAAGCTGCTTAGGAACTCTTTGGAAACATATCTTGAGCATGGTGCAAATACTTAACCAATGGGAGTAGAGGAAGGAGAGGAGGAGGAGGAAGAGGAGGAGGAAAGGATGACAGCAGTGGTGATGATGTTTCATCATCCTGATGGGATCCAAGCAGATAGGGTCACTGAGATTTCAGGAGGGCACACAACTTGTCTGGGCGCACCCTGCAGGTCAGTAATAAAGCACTGGTTGCAACTCACCTTTCCTAACTCCACCTCCAGGAGGCCTGGGAGGATGACCCTATTGGGAGACTCTCAGGAAAGCCTGCACCTGAGAGATGGGCTCCTTCTGGCCCCCAGCTTCCCCAGGTCTGTGAGGGGAGGAAGGGCATGATGTACAGAGCTTAGACCCCAGTGCTGCCCATCAGCTTTCTGGGAACAACTCACTCCCTCCACCTCCTTGCCCACTGCAGAAGCTCTTCCTCACTCCCTGCCTGTAATCTGCACTCAGTAATCTTTCCCTGGAGCCTGGCTGACTCTCTGGGGGCATTTAACAGCCTCCAAGCTGTGCATGTGGGGGATGCTTCTGACGCCTGGGGACTTCTCCAGTGGAAAGTGCATTTCAATAGATGTAGACTCAAGGGGAAGGTTCTCTGGAGACAATGGAGCCTGGGAGGATGAGGAGAGGAGGAAATCTCCAGGGCTCCCTGGGTCCCCAGGCTGCAGGAGGGAGTGCTGTGAGGTGCTTTGGGGCTGGCGCTGTACAGGGAGCATTTGCTTGAGCTGCCTCGGGAAATCCTCAGGCCCATAATGGGTGCAGGTGCTGCGACTGTCAGCTGGCAGGTGGTTGAACCTGTCTCTGGGAGCAGGGGGAATGTCCTCAGGCTGCATGGCTAGAGGTGGAGTGTCGGGTGTCCTGACTTGGTCCGGGGTTGGGCAGCAGAGGCTGGTCCTCTGTGTGGAGCTGGCATGTTGTCCACAAGATGACACACATTGGCACCAGTGGTGAAAGCAGGCTCCAGCATCATGATGGCCGAGGTGATGGCTGAGGCAGGAAGACACGGCCATCTGGAAGAGCCCTGGACTGGCCTTTAGTGGCCTGTGTTCAAGTCCCAAATCTAACTCCAGCTGTCCTCTTGATGGAGGGCAGGCCCTCCTTCTTCTTCGAGGCTCCTCCATCTTTAGCTACCTCATCCCAGCTCCTGTGTGCTTTTCTTTCTTTCTTTTTAAGTATTTTTTCTGTGTGCTTTTCTGAGCTCTCTGTTTGAGGGAAGCACAGAGCGGGGGACACTGAGGTTTCCTTCAGCAAACAAGATGTGCAAATACACAGAATAAAAGAGCTTCCCTTCCTGCTCCCTCACCTGGCCCACTGAGGACACCTAAAACCTACTTGTCAGGGAGGGAAAAAAAACAGTGCACTTAAGGCACAAAAAGGAAATGGCAAGAATGGAAGGAAGGAGGCTTTATTTGCTATTTGCTTTGAGGATTTTTTTTATTGCACATTGTGGTTAGAAGCATGAGAACCTAAGTTAGACTCCATGAGGGTCTGTGATCCCATGCCCCAGCTGTGAGACCTGGGGCACGTGAGTCCACTTCTCCAAGGCTCAGCTTTCTCATCTGTAAAATGGGGATTTCTGCTCTGGGAGCATCAAGTTCTGTAGTGCGCTGACATTCCCTGTTGACTTGCTTCCCGTTTGGCTCTTGTTTAGCTGTTTGGAAACCATCACAATAGCTAATGTGTTTCACGGGCCTGTTGTGTGTGAAGCATAGCCCTAGAGACTTCACTGTATTAACTCTCTTTTGTTCTATAACCCTGAGAGTTATGAGCACTTGTAACAATAGCCACTCAACAAATGGGGATGTGGAGGCTCTGGGAGCTGCAGTGCCTGCTGCTGCAGAGCTGGGTCTAAACCCAGGCTTCACAGACCTTGGGCTCATGTATGAATCTGTGCCTCTCGCATACTGTGGGTACCAAGTTGTCCCCATCCGGACTCACCTGGAGTTGCCAGCTTGGCTCAGTGTCCTTTTTCTCCATGTGCAGTGGCCCCTCCCTGGCTGAGCAAGTCTGCTGAGCCTTCCACAGGGCTCTGGCCAAGGTCTGGACTGATTATTGACAAATTAAAAATATAAGCTATTGACCAGACACTGGGATGGAGTCCCAGAGCTGCAGACCTGCATCTCAATGAGGCAGCTGAGAGCGGAGATCGATTCTGCAGGTGGAGGAGGAGGCAGACAAATTGCCCCATGCATAATGCAGAGTCCGATGTGCCGGGTAATAACCGCCCGGAGGGGGCCGGGTAGGCCTCTGCCTGAGTCAGCTCTCTGGCCACCCACGAGGTTCCTGAAGCTTACACACCAGATCCAGTCCTTAGAAGTCCAGTGCTGAAGGAACTCCTGGTCCCTTTTACAGATGGGCCCCTCCCCAGACACACAGATATTGTGCAAGGTCAAAGGCCAGTGAGTGTCAGGGCTGAGACTTCAAACTGGATCCTCCTAACTACAAAGCCTGGAGAGTAAAGGCTCAGGCAAAGCACGCTTTTCTTCCTGACTGTGTGGCTTTGGGGAAATGACTGTGTCTGTACCTCTGTTCCCTCTTTTTAGAAAGGTGTGTGATAAGATCTAGCTTCTTGGATTGGGGTCAAGATGGCGGGAGAAGGCAGGGGGCAGCGCTCTCTTTGCTGGACATCTGCAGCCCCTCTTTTTCCAGCTTCTTCCTTCCTTGCGCCACTACCTGACTGGGCAGCTCCCCCTCATGGTTGCCCTCAGGCTCTGCTGTTTTGTCTTCAGAATCCACTTCACCTTTCCTCCAGGTTTCTTTCTTTCTTTTTTTGAGACAGAGTCTCCCTTTGAGCTGGCCCTGAGCTCACTATGTAGCCCAGGTGAGCCCTGAACTCACAGCAATCCTCCTGCCTCTGCCTCCTGAGTGCTGTGATGACAGGTGAGAGCCACCATGCCCGGCACTGTGGTATGTGGTACTGATTGCTGGTGGGCATGAGTTCCACGCCTGGCATTGTTGTATATGGTTACCTATCGGAGATTGAACCTGGGCCCTTGCGCTTGCAAGGCAGGTGCCAGAACCGCTGAGCTGAATCCCCGGCCTGCTCTGGGTTTCTTAATGCCACAGAGCAGGGACTCCTTCCACCCCATTTCTTACCTGGCCCCTGTGCTGCTCTTCCTGGTGCTTTCTCCTTCTCTCTCCCACACTTTCCTTCACTTGAACTCTCCACAGTTATCCTGCAGGATGTACTGTCTGCTCCCCAGTGATCCACTCTGTAAACTGTGAAGCGCAGTGCCTTGTATGGGGCCACACTTCAAATCGTCGCCGTCAGCGTTGCTGCCGTCCCTCGGGATCTGTTACTTTCACCCGTCATCTGCTCAGGCCCCTCCGTGACTGCTTCCCACACGTGCAAACTCACCTGTTTGGGCCTGGCCCACTCTGCTGGGCTGTGACCCCCACAAGGGCCCAGCCTGGAATCATGGACCCCCTCTCTGAGCAGGCACCTGGGACAGACACAGGGGCTGTTTTGCAAAGAAAGTCTGAGATGATGCCCCCGAGGTCACAAAGAGTCTCATCTGGAACTGAAACCCGGTTCTCCCAGCAGCCAGGTGCATGACGTGACAATGACCTTGTGAACCAGGGAGTGAAAGGAGGAAAGGATAGGTGAGTCCCACCCCCGGCCCTGGTGAGGAGCCCCTTCCTCGCCCTGACGCCCATGCTTTCCAGTCAGGGGCAGTATGGCAGCCACTTCCCTGACACTTGACAACTTTCAGGAACAGCTTTTGGCAGTCACAAGTTGGGGAGTGGGGTACTACTGGCACCTGGTGGGTAGGAGGCCAGAGGCACCGTGCAGAATCCTATAGTCCCCACGACAGCGCCCCCCACTGGAGAACTGTTGTTATTCTATGTTTTGCATGGGTGGCAAGCCTGCAGCCCAGAGAGGCGCCCCAGAGCGTGGACAGTCACTAATATGTCTAGTTGAGAAGTCCTTGCATAGCTTTTGGGTCAAATGGCCCCATGTAGAGGGACACTTTTTGAGACTTTACCAGATTTCCTGGAAATTCCTCTTAATAAATATACTCACAGTACAAAATATTTAAGGTACACAAAAATATAAGGGAGAAAACAAGGTGTTCCCAGTTCCACCATTTAACTTGACGGAGGATAACTTTAATATTTCTGTACTGATGCTGTTGGACACAAACAAGTGATGACACATGTCTCAAAGTCAATACGGAAATAGAGTTTTGTGTGCAGCATTGTCACCGTGCTGCACCCTAATTGTGATCTGTCCTGGGTGTGCAGTGCATTGGATACTGTGGGTATGTAGGATAGTCATGACTTCCATCTGTGGTCTCTCCGAGGATGGGTTCTGGGACACAGATCCCTGGTTCAGGGAAAGCAAGTTTTCCGGCATTTGATTGGTGACCCAGTGCCTGCTGGGAAACAGGTTCCCATCCAGCAGGGGTCAAGGGTCCACCCTCACCCTCACCTCCCTTCCGCGTACAGAATCAACTCATTAAACGTCTGGTCCAAAGCTACAATCGGCTGCTGGTGAGACCGCTGTGTGTCGTGCTTTTGTGTTTTTTAAAACGTGCTCATTAGGTCGTTTGCATTTTTTTTTTCTTCTGGGAGCTGTTTGTTCATTTCCTTTGACTCTTTTTCCCTTAGGCTTTTAGTGTTTTCTATTTGATAGGCAAGAGCTTTATAAAAAAAAAAATCTCGAAGACACTAACCATTTGTTTATCATAAGTGTTGCGAACAGTTTTCATTGGTTTGCCATTTGTGTTTTAAATCCATTTATGATGTTCTTAGTCACACTGATTTTTTTCCCCCAGTTTAATTTCAGGTACACAAATTTATCTGTTTTTTCCTTCCTTTTTGATTCATTTCTTTGTTTTTCTGCTAAGAAATGCCTTCCTCTCCCTGGTGTCATTAACTTCCTGTTGTCTTCAATTTTTTTTTTAATTAATATTTTGCGTTTGATTCTGGATTTACTAAATCCATCTGGTATGGATCTTGCTGGGGGAAAGTGAGAAACTGCGTTGATCTGCCCGTCATCCTCACTGAGAGAGCCACCGTTTCCCAGGGAAGATCTGCAGGGTGACGCAGAACGTGCCACCCCAGAGCAGCAGCTCAGGAGGGTCAGGCGGGACGGGCCCTGGAGGAGCTCAGAGAGCCTTCTCTGTGCTCTCCAGGGCCTCAAGAGAAAGGCACCAGCCCTCCCTTCTCAGGGACTCCGAGGCCGGTCCCAGCAATTAGGCCATCTGAAGGTCAACATTTTCCCATTGTGTGGGCCGCTGCCTGCCTGTATCTATTTACCTTTCACTGGGTTGCCCTTGATTTTGACTCGGACTAGATGCAGAAATTGCCTTGGTGAGGTTCCTCCTGTGTTTGCTATAAAACTTGCCCTGACAGCATTTTTTTTAATCTAAAAAAAGTTTTGATTCAGATGGACTAATTGTGCACGTTAATGAGGTTCATGTGATACCTCACCCCTGCAAATAGCTCGCACGTTCCTCATCCGCGTGTCTCGTGGTTATGGGGGGAGCCGCTGACCAGACAGTCTAGTGGGTGATGGGGACACAGGTGAGCTTGAGTGTTAGGCAGACTGTCCTGTCCCTAAAATGCGTATCTGCTGTGTGACCAGCAGCAAGGTCTCCCCAAACCTAGGGGAGTTTGGGGGATTCTACAGGCTCCAAGGGAGCTGCCTCTGTCCCTGTGGGAAGCGGCACACAAGCACTGCTTTCCACCATAGTCTCAATGAGGTGGGCATCTGCTGAAGACAACTCCGGGGCGTTTCTCCTCCGCTGCCTCAGGGCTAGGGAAGGCCGGTTCCTTCCAGCTCCACTTCCGGGGCTACTTTCCTCGGAGAGCTGTGAGCAGTGCAAGGACAAGGAGAGCTTAGGGTCGCAGGCTGCTTGGTCCAGCTGTACCTGATCAAGTTTCTCTGAGCTTTACTTTTATCCTCTGAAATTCAGAAACAATAACACCTATTCTACTTCTGAGAGCCTCAGCGATGGAAAGGGATCCTCATTTCTATAACACTTAGCCCAATGGCTGGCAAATAGAAAGACCCTCACATAGCACAATTTCGTAATGCTTTAGATCTCTCTCTTTTACTCACTCACTTTCATTTTTTATTTCTTTATTCCTAGTGCCTAGTACATACATATCTAACTGGATTAGATAATACTTGAATGAATGAATGAATTCATGGAAAATGTATTGTGTGTCGGGTATGAAACTAATCACTGTGGGTATTCAACAGCTCAGGATCCAGCAGGAAAAACAGGCATAAAAAATCTTTTTAAAGGCGGGCACTGGGGAGCATGCTGGCAATTTTAGTGCTAATAAGGCTGAGGCAGGAGGATTTTGAGTTTGAAGCCAGACTGAGGTACGTAGCAAGATCTTGTCTCAAAAATCAGAACAAAACAAGCCCAAACCAAAATCCTTTTAGAGTAATTAATGTCACAATAGAGATGTGTCTCTACCTTTGTCCCCTGTGGGGGAGTAGCAGGGGTGGGCAATACAAAGGGGTGTTTCCGAAGCTGGGTAGAAGCTTGCTGGGTGGGATACATGTTCTGATCACACATGAGCACCCCGAGTCCTGAGACTTATGCCAACCTGAGAAGTGGCAGACCTTGGATTTCCACTTCTCAGCCAGGAAGTTGGAAGTCTTGGAGCTAATGACACCTTCCTTTTCTGAGGGACAGAGGAGAAGACATTGAGGCTGGCCTGGCTACTGGACTTTCCTTACCCCAGTGCAGAGGTCAAGGTCAAACACAAGGTCAGGGCCACACTTCCGCCTCCAGACATCCCCCTGCCCTCCTCTCTGCCTCCATCTGGCTTGAGACATCATACACGGAGCAAAGGGTTGAATGTGCCCTGTTCAAGCTCATATTGGACCCCTACCCCTCAATTCTTGTGTTCATTACACCAGGGGGCACAACGGCACGAGTGGCTTTGTGAAAAGAGGGTAACTCAGAGTCAGTCCACTACCCGTCCTGCCATGGGACATGCTGTGGCAGGAAGGCCCAGGCCAGGTGCTGGCACCATGTGCTCGACTTGTCAATCTCTGGGACTGTGAGCCAGATAAATCTCTGTTCCTCCAGCTATTCACAGTCCTGGGTACTTTAGGATAGCTGTAGAAAATGGACTGACTAGCAGGTCCAAGATCTTTGAGAACACAGTTGCCAGGTTGCAGCTCGTCCCTCACAGCCAGCTGTTAGGCTCGTCACCCCCCCACTTCCCACCTGTCTCAAGCCTGGACCCTCCTCCGTGGGTCTTGTGGCTTCCACTCCTGCCTCTCTGTGATCCGCATCACAGCCAGAGAGATGCTATGGATCATGGGTATGGTCACATGAGAACCCGTCCACCATCTATGGCTCCCACTGTCCCTCTGA